>BMAW01112730.1:0-13603 GCA_019974015.1 Nephila pilipes
TAGTTGGAGTATAGGAATCATTTCTGTATTTGATCCTCACTGAAATTAAACTTCCATACTCCGTCTCGAGGATTATTGATCAAGGTAGCCCTGGAGCTAATGTCACGAGCAAGCACCCCGCTCCATTTCGTCGAGGCACAGGTTCGAATCCTGTAGCTGATTTAAGTTTTATCGTATAGCTAGGCTCATGTTCGTTCATTCGAAGACCCATGTCCTCACGTTGGCGAGGTGTCGAAACTTAAAGAAAGGATTTCTAGCTCATTTATAGTAAAACGACAAAGGCTCGAAATTACGAACACTCGTATTGCTTTTAAATATGATTTTAATAAACCATTAATAACTTTGATTACGATATCTTTAAGTCGAATTATTGTACAATAGTTCCAAAAATAATATTTGTGTATAAACTAATAATATCAAGTTAACATTTTGCTTTGTGATTATATGAAATAAAAGGAAATCTATGATAGTGCGGCTCAAAGGAATTTATGTTTTGTCTCAATTCCCCCTAAACTATTATCAGCTGATTTAATAAGCTTCTGCTTATTGTACGTTTCTTATATGCGAAGAATGCAAATTAGGAGTAATATATTCATTTACAAATAAATAATAGACGATCTCGAACTTTTTGCAGTGAAAATTTGGATTTGGTTTATGTTAAAGGCATTTTAGAGCGATGTAAGGACTATTCACAAAAATAATGTAATGTTGTATCAAGTAGTTAAGCGATGAACTCAATAAATGGCGTAATCAATCGCTTACGACACCATCACTACAGAAAGGAATTGGAATCTTGTTTCGGGAAATGTGCAGTGGCTATGATTAAATTTCTCTATATGAATTTGTTCTTTAGTAGAATAAAAAGTAGATAGCGTGATTATACTCGAAAATCGCTTATCACTCCGGTATTTAAACTTTTAAAACTATTTTCCATAATTACCGTACATAAAATTAGGATGGATCTTAACTTTTCAACAACTTTTCTTTTAAAATTTGCAATTATCAATCCTTCATCGAAATTAAAGTTTTCTGATAATCATATCCTTTTACTGCGATCTTAGCAGAGAAAATCAGCAGACTCTTTATTTTTTAATTTGAAAAAAAAATTTTAAGTCTTTAAAAAATGTTCTTAATATCTTAATTTTATTATCGATCTTAAAAAATCTTTTACTTAAAAGATATCGAAAATTTATAAGCTTCTTAATAAGTTAAGAAAAAAAAATGTCGGAAAATTTTAATTCGGATAAAAAGAACACAGATGATCAAAGAATCATCAAAATAAAACAAAAATGAAAGGAAACAAATGTCGAAATAATTCAATTAGACCATACAACTATACCATTTATTTCTCTCGTTTCATAAGTCAGCAAAAACTCAAAGTAGAATTTTGATTAATCATCAGGTCTAATGAATAATTTGGAAAAAAGTTTTTACTCTTTTGTATTGTTGAAAGCAAACACGCTGACCTTTTCTTTTTTCTTTTTTATCTTATACACAGGAGACTTTTTCAAAATTTATTTTGATTTGCCTTAGGGAAATTATTATTAGAGCTTAGTTTATGTAATAATCGTTTTCCCTAATTTATTAATTCTCAAAATATTTTTGGTTTGTCTGAGGAAAGTTATTATTAGGGCTTTGTTTATATAACAATCTTTTCCCCTTGTAATTCAGAATTTTGTGTTTTAGCGATACTTATTTTTTTTTTAAATAATGAAATTTGTCTCTTTCAACATGTAAGCACCTTCCCCCCACTCTTCAAGTGAATGAAAAAAATTATGTCCAAATAAAGATTGCTTAAAAATAATAAATAAGTTTCTTTTACAATTTCAGGATGTGTTTGGCTTTAAAAGAAAAAAAAACTTATGTTATCATAACTTTGACTAAAATTAATAATAAAAATGCAGTATTATTCTGTATTTGATAATATATGTTATTTGTGTAGCCTTTTATAATTTTCAGAGAATATTTGCATTTGACTTATGCATCTATTTTAGAAGACTTTTTAGTTTAATAATGCTTTTAATTGTTCTTCAAACTGCATTATATCAAATTTTTTATTCGCTTGATGATATATTTTGGTTAATTAAGTAGAATGTCTTAAAAAAGTCATCTAATGCTATATTTATTTTATAAAACTTTAGAAACCTATTTTATTTATTTTTTTTCAACTTTTTAAGCTTTCTTTTACGTAACCATTCCCTGAAGTACCATTGTGGGAATTAGAGTTATTTTTTCTTGAAAAAGTCATTAATGAAATTTGTTCTTGTAAGGTGAAACCCCTCGCGTAAATAAGTTGTTAGATTAAATAAACATCACTCTAATATAATATTTATTTTATCAGCTAAGATAGTATTGTGTAATTGAATTAATGAAATATTCAATATTTTAACTAAACTAAATAATCTATTTTTCACTGATGTGTGTTAACCAAAAATATTTATTTTTAAATTAATAAGTTTCATAGACTATAAAATATAGCTTCAAATGTAACGTGACGAACTCATTCTCAGAATCATTGAAGGATTTTGAAACTTTTAAAATAATAAGAAATAGGAATAAAATGAGGGCAGATGTTTTTACAAAGATAATATTTGTTTAAGCTTATGTAAACTATATCAAATATTTGGATATGATTTTCAAACCAAGATTGAAAAGTTTTAAAAGAGCACACACTATCACTATTCAAATTCACTGTTTTTGTAATTTTCTTTACATTTATAAGTCAACAAGATCTTGAAATTAAATCGCAAATAAATATTTTCCCTGATATTTCAAAATAATTTTGTTTTATAAAAAATAAAATTATAATCATATGAGTAAATATTGAAAAAGTATTTTTTTTAAATTTACATGAAATATATTATAAATAAATATATTATTTCCACTCCTTCATCAATTTTATATTCTGAATCGTCAAGATCATATTATTAAAATTATAAGAACAACAAAAAAGTAGCAGAAAGTCATTTTTCACTAAAATTTTATTTTATTTTGAATTGTCTTTAAGAACTACCTAATTATTATTTACAATGATATAGAGTCAACCGACATTTTAATGCATGTCATAAAGTATTTCTTTATATTCCCCTTTACAAAAGTCCAAAGCGGTTGAATTGATCTCGACAACTCAAAATGCAAGAAGTATTCTAATAGATATAATCGACTGAAATTAGAGTAAAATAATTTTATAGATTAATATATAGTTTTGGAAGACATGTATTTATAAATATATTAAACATTTAAAATGTATTCTTCATTCTTAAAATTAAAATAAATTTGTTATAAAAGTAAAGCTGATTTTAACTCCACCAGGATATTTTAAATATATATAGCTCAAATTACTTGCCATAAAATGATTTATAAAACTTATGTATATATTTTAAAATTAAATAAAAAGTTTAAAAATTTTTTTTAATTAAAATCTTACAAAAATTAAATATTTTGTCACTTTTTAAATAACAGAAAAAAATATATGAAGTTAAAATTAGGTATAGTCTTAAGAATACATAGTATATTTTTCTATTTTTAAAGTTTTTAAATGCTAATATATAATACTTTTTAAATATCCTTTGCCCAAACGAAAAAAAAAAATTGACTGAGGGAAGTGCAATTATAATTTAATTTTCGCATATAAAACTAAATTTTAAGACTAGTATGATATAAAGCTTCCCGAACATGTAATTTTTTTTCTCCTCAAATAATTGTCTCCTTTTTCCCATTTGGTAATCTCAGAAAGACTCAAAAATTTAATGCCTTTTGAATGTTTTCATTCCAGGTTTTCCACAGCCTGCCGCCAATAAGCACAAATTTTTAAATGCTTTTAAGTCAAATTTCTCTAAAACAATAGTAAGTACGAAGTTCATCTTTGAAAATGCTAACGTCCGAATATAAAATAATCTCTACAAATAAGAAAATAGAATCTATCAGCTTTGGGCAAATTTTGGGACTACTAATCAAAATACTTTACATCTGTATCTTCATCTTTCAATCCAAACATTTTAGGCGTATGTAATATATACCCAGATGTCTAATCCAGTCTATTTTGCCGCCAAGTTGAGATATAATTATTCTTCAGGTCGCCAAATACATCAGATGACCAGTATTTCTAAAAACATTTGTATTTAGACATTTCTCTCTGTTGATTTATTTTTTTAGCAGAAAAGGAAGCTAATATATGAAATAATGGCTTATTTTTCTATTTCCTGAATAATTATTTTTCGGTTTCACATCAGTTAAGCATTGACTAAAAAGAATATTCTAATACAATTTGATATTTTATAAGGTTTCAACTTTCATTCGTGAATATATTTAATTGTTCTAAGGTTTGAACACGCTTTTGTGATATTATTTATACAAAACCAGATTGTTTTGCTTTTTTTTTTATTTGAATTTAACACCTGATATTTCGCCTTACTTGCTCTTTTTTGTTTTTATTTATTTTATTCATTTGTTTATTTTCTTTCATTTCGAAGATATTCTTCTTTGAATTGATTTGGTAAAATAAAAATTATGTTTGAATTTATTTTGCGCAATACTTTTCTGTTACTATGAGGAATATTTATCATGTGCATTTATTTTGAAGCATATTTATCCTGTGTAGAAAAATAGTTTTTCTTCATATATATGTTGTGGAATATTTACCCTGTGTATTTATTTTGTGGAGTGCATTTTTCAATTAATCTGGAAAATAATCCTTTTCTTCCATATTTATTTTTTGGGATACATTTCCTGTACATTTATTTAGGGGAATATATTTTTTCTATTAATTTGAGGAATAATCCTTTTTTTTTTTTTTAATTTTTTCTGGGTCTCCTTTCCTTTGTATTTATTTATATGGAAATAATGTATGGTTACTATTTCGTTACTCCTGTTTCTGAAACTGCTACATAAGAGGCGCGACTGTTAATTAACGAGACTGACGCTGCTACGGAACAAATATGCATGCATCAAATACCAGCAACTGACGGCTGTTTAGAGTGAAGACCTGTTTTGAATGTAGTGCCTCTAGCATCTGCAAGCAAATCTAGCAGTTGTCTTCGTTTGCCTTAGAGTTGTTTTTTGTTTCGCCTAATGATGATAAGTGATCAACGAATTGTTGTTAAATTTCTCATGAAATTTGTAAAACCGCTACTGAAATGAATAATTTGTAAAAAGAAGTTCATGGAAATGGAATTTTACAGCGTGCATGTGTGTGTGAATTATTGAATTTGAGTAATTTAAGAGATTTCTTGGTAGCCGAGAAGACGTTGAAGATGATTCCCACCCGGGTCACCATTATAAGTCAAAAACAGATGACAATATCTATAAAATTGGTAATCTGTTTCGATCTGAATATCGGGTAAGTATTCGTGTGATTTCTGAGACTGTAGGAATTGAAAAAGAATCCATATGACAAATTTTCCACCAACACAATTTCGCCAAGTCCATCTACATTGTCAGTCAAGAGATTTCTAGTCAAGTACCTCATCTCAATTTCAGATCATCCACCTTATTCGCCGGATCTTGAGCCATATGACTGCTATCTATTTCTTAAGTTGATATCTCAATTAAATAAATAAGATTTGAGCCAGTAGAAGCAATGAAACAGAAATAGGCAAGCGTCCTGAAGGAGCTGACGGAAGACTTCCAGCACTGTTTCGAACAGTGGAGGATTCCCATAGAAAGTTGTAGGTATAGACGAGTGTATATTAAAGATAATATTAAATAAATGTGTATGAAATCAAAATAAAAGGTTTTACAGTGTTAGTATCATTATTTAATAGCCGCAACTTGTAATATCAATCCAAATGGTGCAGCAAAATTTTCTGAATATTTAAAAATATTTTGTGTGAGGTTGGAATATCTTTAAAATAACTTTGTTTGTGGCCAGTGACAACGAAACTATATTTATTTCTGCATTTTCAACGGGTTTGTGGATTTCTGAAAGTAAATTTAATGCACAAATGCAATAATGAAATTAAATTACGATATTAAATAATTTTTACATTGGTTTTATTCGGAAAGGGAAAAGAAAGAGAGGAATGCTGGAGCCAACGTGGTCTTTGTTATTGCTCTTGGTTGAGTCGTACTATATTACCTTTAGAGTTAGTACTCATGAATATATGAGAAGTATTAATGAAATAATTAGAGGAACGAAAACAAACCAGCATTGTCTTCGAAACGGAATTTGGAAAGCACATTGCAGCTGACACTGGGGGCAGTTTATGGGAATGAACTTGTTTTGAATTCTTATCAAAGTGCAGCATAAATAAAATCTTCTTGATCCAGTAATAATGTTTGACAAGAATACAGTACAAATGTGCCATATTAAACACTTCTCTCAAGACTACAAGATTATAAATTGGATCATTCGGAATTTTTATTCAGGGGCTTATGTTTTGAAAAGAAAAATAGGCTACCTTAATAAATTTTTAGAAATTGTTAACGAGATTGATTGGGGGATCTTTAACTATGCAAAGTAGCGTTTGTTATCGATTTACAATTATCCATTCCGTGGTGCTGACAAGAAATATATAGTAATGTACTTCATATATATGACAATATCTCTGAGCCGCATTACATTATGAATTTTTATATTTGGTTAAAGTGAAATATAATTTTAGTGATATTTGAGTTCGATAATGATTTTATTATGTCTAATTTCATTTAGAGCCATTGATGTATTTTTAGAAGATCATTTTTCCTTAAATCACGTGTTCGCTTTACTTGATTGGTATTTGTTAGTTCTCAGCAGCAGATGACTTTTTTTACAGCAAGTATTTTTTTAATATATGTCTTTTTGTTATTTATAAAAACTTTTAGTTAAAAATTGTTTTTGGTCTCTATGATAGTCTTATGATATCAAATGTTATTTTCCATAATAACTCTTAAATTTTTACCTGAAAATTTCAATTACATTTTTCTTTCTATTTGAAGCCAGAAGATAAAATGCAAGTAAAATCTGCGTATATTCTGCATCTGTTCCAACATTTCATCATAAATGTAAGACTTTTATTCTGTCTCATGTCTTTTTGTTATTTATAAAAAACTTTTAGTTAAAAACTGTTTTTGTTCTCTATGATAGTCTTATGATATGGAATGTTACTTTCCATAATAACTCTTAAATTTTTATCTGAAAATTTCGATCACCTTTTTTCTTTCTATTTGAAGCCAGAAGATAAAATGCAAGTGTGAGGCAAAATTTTAATTCTGAAATAGATTGAATGTTCGATTTTCGAGGAAGCACTTGCATGCGGAAAAGAATAAAAGATCTTAAAATGATACTTAGAAATGTCTTTTCAGACATGCTAATGTTAGTAAGAATGGATGGATTTAAAACAGCGAATTTTTTTAAAGTGTGATAAAGATTTTGAAACTCATGAATATATAGATACTAAAATTGTTCTGTGAATTTCCTTTTTTTTAACATTTTAAAAAATATGTCTCGTTAAGAAGTATTAGCTCATAAACATTACCTTGATGCTATCAAAACCTTCATATTCTTTCGGATGAACAGAAATTCAAAATAAAGAACTTTTCTCGCACAAATCTTAAGCAATTCTTTAGTAATTAACTTATAATTTTATACTATAGTACGTAAGATTTTTTTATTATTATTATTATCATCACTTTTATTATATACCTAGCTATAATTCCAATTATTATTATTTCGTAACATTTATTTTTTTCTATGTCATATTTATATTATTTTTTAATAGTTAACATTTCTCATATGCTTCATGGTTATTAGCACTGGTTAGTATTTCTATCACTCTGTCTAATATATTTCCAAGTAAAATTTTTTATCATTGTAACAATTTATTAGATCGCTTTCCTAGAAAATGAGCACGTATGTTTTATCTTGAAAGCGCTTAATAATAATCTAATTTTATTATATATACATATATATATATATAAAGTTTTGTAATAAAAAGGATGCTTTGTAATGAAAGTTTACAATAGAATGTAAATTCTGACAAGTGTTCTGTGTGTACGTGTTTATTAAAATATGAAAAAGACATTCATCTCGTCAAACTTTGCATTTGTTTGGTCGGTACAATTTAAATAGTGAAATAATATATATATATATATATATATATATATATGTAATGATTTAACTTTTAATTCAATAATTACCCTAAATAATAAATTAACTTTCTATTCTATCTCATTCCCTAATACAAAAGTAAAGAGTTCATTCTTATTTCCTGATCCCCTTCCAAAAGTATCCTATAATTTATTACGTCACGCGCTCTTGAAAAGGATTAATTCTGCTTAAACTAATTATAAATCTATCAAAAACAATCCCTTTTTAATTCCCTATCTACTATATTTCCCTGGAATCCCCTTATTCTTACCACGTGCTTATGACGTTTGATGGGAATTTTCCCTAGTATATAAGCAAAAACGCAACGAAAAAACGTTCTCTCTTTCATACTGCGCTTGCTCTTTTTCATACAACTGTTCTGTTCTTACTTAAATGATGTAACCAACTACCTAATGAAAATGGTCTCTCTCTCACAGCTTTAAATAAAAAGTGAAAATTCCATACGCCTCGACTGTATTTGATATTATGTTGCATTACAAAAGTCGATAGGAATAATGTTACATTTAGCCGGCAGGATAAGAGTTCCTCACTGGTGGAAACGTGAGATATATATATATATATACATATATATACGCCAATCTGCGCATATTCTGCATCTGTTCCAACATTTCATTAGAAATGTAAGACTTTCATTCTACAAATTGACGCTTCAAATTCTGGTAAAGTGTAATTTTAACTCAATATTAAAGACCAATGCAAGTAGCGTTCTGTATTATATCTTAGATAGAAGCTTTTTTAACTGAGAAGACGTATTTTACTACACAAATAGCGGGATTAGGCATTATATTTATTAAAAATATACTCTATTTGTACGGGCATTTGAAATTTCCTCATCATTACGTACCATTATTCCTCAGTTTGGTGCAAAAATTATGTGTGTCGAAATCCGTGATTAATGAGGTGGGCACCGGTTTTAGCGTCTTAAAATATCGCAGTTCATCACAGAGGCACTCGCATTCCAATTTCCCTGATCAGTAAAATTTTTATTATAAGAAATATTTAATTAATTTATTTCATTCTATTTTATATAATATATTTGACTGTTATATTTAAGATATATCTGTGAAATTTTGCATCTTAAGATACATATCTCCAACAGAAAATTGCATTCTTATATCTAAATGCGTAATACATGTATTATTCATCTTTGTCTGAAAGTATGCTTATCATATTACCTATAATATTTAAGCAATGCATGCGAAATTCTGTTGTCTTATGAAATAACTATTGTACAAAAAACTAAGTTGATAAGGGAAACAAATAAAAGAGATAGGAAGGAATAATGAGATAAAATTTAACAAATTTTATTTTAATTAAAGATGGTTGAAGGGTAGGGAATTTATAATGATTTTAACATTTGAAAAAAAAAAACAGTATTTAAACTTAGGAAAATAGTGGGAAAATATGTTGATAACATTCTTTAATGAGCCTTGTTATCCGAACATTTAAATTTGAATAAAAGAAATTTTTAAAAAAATTTCATTTGCAAAACCACGTAATAACATTAGATGATAACCGACGAGAAAGGAGATGGAATGCTTTGGTGATACGGAAAAAAAGACTTTAAATTGTTCTTGTAAATTTGTGTATATATTTATGTTAGAAAATGTCTGTCGAAAATAAATGTGATGTCCAGAACAAAATGACATTTTTGTTCATATGATGTCTGTAATGTAGTGATATACATACATACACACCCACACCTACATTCATGCATGCATACACACATTGAAGATTCTGAGTATTTAAGGAATCATCTAAATAACCAAAACAATTTGTGACTTACATCGATATGTAAGAAGAAATATTATCAATAATCATAAAGTGTGTCAAATTATCATTAACTTACATATATATGATCGACCGAGTCATGGCCGACTTATGCTCAAAAAGTGAGAATATATGATCTCGTTGAAGCAAGCAAGCTAGATTGTTAGCATTAGGTTTATAACGTCGAGAAGCAAGTGTAAACATTGATGGCAATTTTGAATAAATACATACAAGAGTAATCATTGAACACATCAACTGAAGAAAGAAAATAATTTTGAGAATGATTTTGTGAATCACTTGTTGCTAAAAAAAACGTGTGTTAAATTTAAATATTCGTAACTTACAAAATAATGGCTAGTTAAATTTGTATTTGCAATGGTCGTTTTAGTCGCGATCATAACAGGTTTTGAATTTAAGATTTTTTATTTATTTTTTTTGTGTGGGGGGGAGAAGGGGTGAAGTGTTGTACTGTTGTACCCTCGGAACGTGGTTATACTAATAATACTATAAGGCTTAAAATAATTTTTAAAATATTATATTCCTTTTTCATGAAGTTATATATGAGAATATTCCAATTAAAAAAGCTTGTGGGTTTCGGATCTCAAACTATCTAATAGGTTCCAGTATAGTTATAGGTATTGTTGTCTTAGATATAATCATCAACACTTATCGATCTATTAGATGTCATTAACCTAACATTTTGTTAAGAATCCTAAAATTTGTTTTTCAAAGATGCATCATTTGAATTCACAGGAAAGTGCAATTTTATTATCTGGAAATAGTGTGGTAGGAGTTAAAGAGAATGGCGCTCTGAATACACCACATAATTTTTTAGATTCATTTTTGACAAAAAATCCAACTCAAAACACCTCATTAACTTAATAAAATTTTTAAAGAGTTGACGTTTTCTTAGAAAGAAACCCCAACGTACATAAATCATATGATATTAAACATATAAATAAAACATAAATATTTCGTTAAAAATGTCCCATATCAATCAGAAAACAAGTTAATGTGATGGAGTTACAGAAAATAAAATAAGCAATGTGATCATTTATTTACTAATACTAAGGAGAAATGACGATTATAAAACGCTTAACGTAATAAACTTTGTGCCAGTACGTCTACTTGTGGTAAAACGTTTCAGTTTTGTGGCTTTATATATGACATAATGTGTGTGTGTACTTTTAATATTTGGATGTAACTCATATATCATTTCACAGGTCTAATATATAAGAACTATAAATTCAATCATTAACTGAAACTTAATGCTAAAATATGCTATTTATATCGAAACTCTTAAAAGTTAATTAGGAAATAATAAATTTTCAAATATTATTGATGTTTATATTCTTAGATTGTAGGGAAATGTTTTTCAAATTCAAGAGCAACTCGAGGGATGAAAAATGGTATTTTCGCAGAAAAAAATTTATTTACTTTCAAAAATAAAGTCGTGAGAAAGCGTTTGTCTTCTTCAATGTCTCTTTGTGATTTTTAAAAATAATGGCTTTTGTTTACATAAACAAGCTTCATGCTAATTATAAAAAAAGCTTTTCATGTTTTCAAAAAGGCTTTTTAGAACTGAAGAATTTTTTTTTTTCGAAATAATACCAGAGAAATATTTTTCATGATTCTTTCTTGAAATGTTTTTGTGAAAATTACTCGAACTCAATCAGTAGCAAAGAAAAGAGAACTTTTACTACGGAAATGTTTAAAATCTGTTAGCCTCAAATATAATGTAAATTATTTGAAAATATATTTTACATATCTTCTCTAATGATTTTGACACACTTTAATATTCGTTTCTTTAAAAATCATTTCTATTTGAATATCTTATATATATGGTTGTTTATCTAATTTGTTTTCATTTAACTGCAAATGCAAAGTACATTATATGTCTTATATACTTATGAATACTCACATCAAATAGATATTGTAAACATAAAGAAATAAAACGAATACAACATTTTATAAAGATTCTTAAAGTTTGAGTAGCGAAAACTCTAGAAACGACAGTTATTCTTCGAATTTCTTACAGCCAAATGAGGCTTTCGCGTGATGAAAGAGAAAATGATCTCGTGACTCAATGAATGAAACTGTTTCATTTCAGACTTTTCTCAAAAGTTCCTCTAAATGGAAGAAACTCGAAAAAGGTACCATTCACATTTTACTTTCCTTTGTGATACATTCATGTTGATGATTTTCCTCGCAAGACTGTGATGGGGAGTAGGTACTCCCTATTGACAACATTAAATTGAGAATCTTCCTGTATCTTTTCCTCAGAAACTATTAAACAAAGAAAGTTAAAATTTTATCTGCAAATTAAATAGAAATTTATCTTTATACGGAAGAGAAAATTTTGAAAAAATATTATTAATGTTTTTTAAGAAAATTTGCAGAACACACATATAGTAGGGATTTATTCAAAATTGTTATTTTTTTACAATATTTACTTTCTAGTTATGGTTTTAAGAATATTGCAAACGTTTCATTTCAGTACATATAATAGCATATCGAGGAACAGTAGTAAAATTTCAGGTACATGCACACTTAAGATTTAGGAAAAAAGTTACAGCTTATAAAATGTCATTTTTTAAGAAACTGGCATTTTAATATCAAATCTCATCTGATTATAAGAATCCTGTTCAGCTCTATTTTTCTTAACTTTGCTTTCATCTCTTCTTTTTAAGCTTTTCTTTTTTCATGATTTCTTTCGATTTCAGAAAATGCATAAATAGCTCTTCACGTCCGTCCGTCCCCCCTATCTAGACATTTCAAGACTTTTACAGCATTTTCCCCAGGTCTTATTCCAAATATTTAAAGATCACCTATCTTATGCATACCATTATTAATTGGATATAATACATTTTAAATGCCGGGTGAAAATGTTTCAGTTTGAATCAAATGAATAAAACTAAATAATGTTTTGGTAAAATATTACTTATGATCTGTTTTTAGCACCCTGGATGTTATTCATATAACAAGCTGAATTTGTATTGAAAATCCATTCGATGTTAATTTTGAAGCCATATTAAGAAATCCTGCAATAATTGCCTACCTAATTTAACCTGAGAAATTCTTATCGGAATTCTCAAGCATTCTCTTGTAGGTGATCAATCTTATAAAAGCTTTATATTGTTTTTCTTTCCTAAAATCTATGAAAGTGTTTGAATGAAGAAGTGTATTCATTCAAGTACTATAATTCGAAAGTGTTAAAATAACAAAATAAATTATCAAGATTCAAACCAAATGCAGAAACACTTACCTTTGTCTCATTTAAATAAATATTAAACTAAAATTCAAATTGTTGTTCATGAAAACCCCCATTTTTGTCCGGTGGTTCTTAATATGTTCAAAAGGAACTTAAACTGTTTCCTATAATAATCCTATATCTAGATCTTCCAATATCATATAAAATTTTCGAGTTGTAAAAAAATTTGAATTTATTCCATGTTTCAGAATATTGATAATTACACATGCATAAATAATTAACATTTTAAAATTTCAAATATTCTTTAAATCTATAAAAATTATTGATACTTCTCATACTCCAATGAGTTATAAACTCTTATGGTAGATTCTAAAATATAAGCAAATTAATTGAAATATGTTTAATGTTATTTTAAATTCTATGAATTTTAAAATAGAACTTATGTTTGATTTTGAAATATTATTTTGAAATGCATTAAATATTTTCATATTTATTTCTCATAATATTGTTAATGCAATTAATTCCTGAAATCTTAT
>BMAW01112731.1:0-10276 GCA_019974015.1 Nephila pilipes
TGTGTGTGTGTGTGTGTAAAATATTACAAAGTAGGAAACTAAGAATAAAATAATTTTATAAATTTCTTGTAGAGATTTATATGTTTCCAAAGTCTAAGATAAGTTTATATTTTTCTCTTTAAAAAGGGAATAGGTTGTCAAAGATCAGAGTCGTGATTCATTTATTATCGTTTATTCGTATTATTTCTATAAGAAATAGATATCATTCTATAACATTAATTATGAAAATATTAAATTTGTCGACATAAAGAAACTGTCATACTCAATACCTCTTTCATTTTGAAATTTTATAATAAAAGAAGCACCTTAATAGTTTTTAATTAACTAATTTTAAATCAGAGAAGCCTTATAAAAACATCCAAAAAATTTTAAGTAAATAGATTATCACTTTCTGAATTACAAACGTTTTATTTATGAGAAAATGATATAAATAATATTAACTTAAATGCTACAACATACCTTTGAAGCATTCGAATAATGTAATTTATTTTTTCATTCTATCCACAACAAAAATATTTTAAGTGCTGTTCTATATCAATAAAGTTGGTTTCCTTTATTTGTTCGAAAGCAAAGGAAAAAATGTTTAATATTTATGTGATTAATATATGATTACTTCTCGTGTTTTTACGCAAATGTTATCAACAACATTCACAATTTAATTCTTTAACAATCGCTATATATATATATATATATATATATATATAATTCGCTTATTCCTATCTATCTTCTACAATCCCCCATTTTTAATTTAGGTTTTATTATATTTACTCAAGCTTATGGAATAACATTGCATTTGAGCTAATAGAAAACATGACGAGACTCTGTGCGGATGAAACACGTAGAAAAGGGAAAGGGGTGTTATAGAATGGGGAATAAACCCATACATGAATAACATGGGAAGAATGCAGGAAGTGTATTATTTGTAAGTGCAGGGGGCTTACGAAAGAATAATCGATCTTTTAAAGGATACAATTACAAAAGTAAAGATGCTACAGCCTTTATGGACGTAATGAATTCAAAATAATACTTTAAAGTTTATAAAATTATAAATTTTCACCGCCAGAAACACGAACATTATCCCGTGGTTTGTTAAGATTGATTGAAACAGATGACGACCTTATTCTAAATCAGTTGAACCTTCGAAGCCATAATTTAACCCCACAATTTTTTTTACTTTAGAGATACTTAAAAAATAAAGGTTTTTCCCAATACAATCAGGGAGCATTGACAAATAAAGAACGAGAATAACTATAGCTATTTGAAACTCTAACACCAAACAATGCTGAAATACAGTATGGGATAAATTATGTCGTTAACTGGATAACGAATTTACTCTTGAAGGTGATCACATTGAGTATTTATAATTTCATGAAATTTCGTGTGAGGGCATGAGTGAATTCAGCCCAACATGGATGATAACGGCAAATGACACTTTACTCACAAATATTTAGGGTAAGAGGAACACAGATAGCAGAGCTTGGACAGATTAACAGCACAAACGGGAAACATGACCCTTGTACAGATTAGCAACACAACAGGAACAAAGACACACCTGTAATAATAGTCACAGAACTTTGAATGATATTCAGTTCACCAGGTTACTTGCTCACTCAAAGGGAAAATCTCCGTAGTAATACTTTGCACTTTCAAGGCATATAGTGCTTAAGCTTTCCTTGACACTCCGATGAAATCTAGGTAAATTGCTTTCCTTTATATGAGTAGTGTTGCACGGAAGTGTCATAGTTAGTTTGCAACAATATAAAAATAAAGGAGGAATTCCATTGAACTTATATTATTAATGCAGAATGTATGATTACTAAAATTAGAAAAAAAAAAAGTTTTGACTTATCTTACAGAGGGAATTAGATACATCAGCTTAAAATTCAATAATGTCAAAAAGAATCCAAAATGGCATTTTAAGTAATCCTCTCTTAATTTCAACTAATATATAAAGTACAAAATTTAAATATTCATTTGAGTGTTTAAGCACTTCCCGTCCGGTTTCGCTAGTAAGGAATATTATTTTCAAAATTGTATTATAAAAAAAAATTTCTTTCAAATTTCTAATGTAATTTAATTAAATTCTGGTAAATTTTAGAGCTCTTTTTTTTTCTTTTGATTCGTATTTTATCTTTATTTATATGTAAACAGAAGACAGTAATGAATTTTACAAGCATAAATGTATCATAACAAGATGTATGTAAGCTCACAAGAAAGGATATCTATTTTCAACAGGGATTTTATTATCCAGGAACTAAAGACAGTGATCTCTGAAATGAATATATACAAATTTCCTGGACCTGATGGTATCCACGGGCAAATGATAAGTAATTTGGGTCAAAGAGGGAGATAGAGATTCCTAGATATTATCAATAAATTCTGGAGGATAGGACAGCTTCCCTAGGAGTGGAGGATGACTATTGTTATTCCTATAAGAAATCCTTCTAAGAAGAAGAATTCACCAGAAAGTTTTAGACTGATTGCCTTGGCATGAATAGCTTGCAAGGTTATGGAAAAAAATTATTTTAAAAAGACTTAGCTTTTACTTAAATTCTCACAACCTTCTTCCGGGGGAACAATATGGTTTTAGAATTTAGAAAGGGAAACAGCACAAGAGACCATGTGCTTTGCCTCTGTCAAAAGATCAAATCATCTCAGAACATAAAACCTACCTTTTTACCACTCTATAGCGACCCTTCTCGATTTATCAAAGGCTTTCGGCAGGATGTGGTATCAAAAACTAATTATAAATCTGTTTAATGTCTATGGAATTTGTAGAAGGGCTCTGACATGGATTGAAGACTTCTTAAGGAGCAGACTTATAAAGGTAAAATTTAACAAATCCTTATCAGAGAGCTTTAGATGCACCAGGGAGTTCCTCAGGGCTCTGACCTGAGTCCCACCCTGTTTGTCCTCTTTTGGTCCATTATTATTCCGTGGAGCAGGTAGTTCCTGAGAGTTGTGGAATTGGAATATTTTTTGACGATATTGTAGTTTGGAAATATGGCTCTAATTCGGGAAAGTTGGAGAGTGACGTTAACTTTGCCATTGATGAATTATGGAACTTTGCTGAAGACCACAAATTGAGTTTTAACTCCCCGTAAGTCAACGGTTGGGTTCTTTACTACTTACAGAAAATTATGTGGTTTTCATCCGAGCATCTTTTTGAATCACATGCCTCTCACTGTTCATAAGCACTCAAAATATCTCGGTTTCGTCCTGGACCCTGAGATATTGAGTAACAAATATATTGATCATCTTGTGTTGAGGTTAAGAATAAACCTCAACATTCTAAGATATATCTTGGGACGTGACGGTGGAGCTAACGCTTCTGCACTCGGAAACACCTATATTTCTCTTGTTTGACCTATTTTGGAATATGGATACCCTATTTATTGTTGTGCTTCAAATTCAAACCTGCAGAAACTCTAACGAGTCCATCTTAGTGTTGTTAAAATCATTACTGGCCAACGGAATTCGTCCCAAGTGATAAAGTACTTTACGAGGCTAATCTGCAGACTCTAAGACTTCAAAGAAGTGCTTATCTGCTCAAATACTAAAATAAACTTTGCTGTCTTGGTTCACGAAATCGAACAACTGCTTTCCTTAGAGTTAGAATCAACAATCAAAGAAACAAAAGAAATAGTCCATTTAGTCAAGTGCTGACTACCAATATTATCTCTGGTACTGTGGAACAACAACTCTCGACACAGTTTTTTATCCCTCTGAGGGCCTTACTGGTGTATTTTTTAACATCGACTTTCCTGTTCAAGTGAATAAGCAAATTGATCTTCGAATTTATTTAAAGCATCTGACAATTGAGAAAATTAATCTTATCCCATGGGACGCAGTTCAGATGTTTACGGATGATAGAAAAAATTATAGTTACTGTTTCGGCAGTAGAATATACACCAAATATAGAGATAAGGAGGTAAAAATCCAATTCTTGATCTTTTTTTCGTAACGAACTTATTGCCACTAAGAAAGGACAAGAATTGCCCAAATCACTATCCCATAATAATAAAATATAGATACTAACCTATAGTAGCTCGATTCAACACCTGACCAACTGGCAAAGCGTGAGGGATAGTGTTGGAGTGGAAATATTCAAAAACCTGAAAAGTCTTTCCACATCTCATCAGATCCATCTACAATGAATTCCCTCCCTTCTTGGCGTTGAGGATATTGAGATTGCGGACACTCTGACTAAGGCAAGAGCTACACCTCTTAGCTACCTTGAAATTTTCTCGAGAGCTAAGAGTCAAAATAGAACAACTTAGCTCTTGTTCCATTTGTTCACCCCTGGTATATTAGGAGTCGTCGTCCGGGGGGATCTCTAACTCTTGATTGCAGTAGGCAGGATCAGGCTGTTCTGACTCGCTTTCTCCGTGGACATCTTAAAACAATGAAATATTCTGAGGGTTCTAAGCATTTTGAAACCTGCACTGTTTTTCGAAAAAGGCTTCACTTGAACATATCCTTCCATGTCTAAGCTTCTCTAGACAAGACATTATTGAGAATTCTATGTTGGTCTTGGACTTCTTTAGGGTGCACAGATTGATGGACTTGATATAGCTCTGCTAATCTCGGGGATGTGCAACAACAACATTATAACATGGAAAACTGTCTTTTAAATTTCGAGTTCAACTAAGGTAATAGTCTTAAAAAATTTAGCGGTTTTTAATTCTTATAAAAGTTATTTTACCATGTTCGATAAAAGCTATTTATTTTTCGCATTTATATTTATCAAAAAAATTTCTTATGATTATAAAATCCAAACCCCATAATACTCGTATTAAATCAAACTCTGTATAATTTTATAATTAAATAAATCTCATTTTTACATCCTTAGTTATCACTAAAATTGATTGTCAATTTTTCTTTCTTGAGGAAGGCATTTAAAAAAAAATTAGAACTCAATCAATTTTTATAATTTTTCTATAATTCTGTTATATTCTATTATTATATTCTATTATTATATTCTGTTATTATATTTTGCTATTATAATTATATTCCGTTTTTCTATTATGTGAGTCTAAAAGTGATAAATAATAACAGGAAAATTTGAGAAATATACGTTTACAGACGTAAAAATTGTTATATTTATTAATACACGTATTTAAATATATGTCACTGTAAACAAAAACTACCCAAATACATATGACAGTTATACGGAAGCATAAACATCGTACTGAAAATAAAATCGAAAAATGTATTCGAAATCAGTTGATTTTCTTTTTATAACATTTTATTTTTTGATGTTCGTTTCAATAATGAAATTGTATAATTCTTGATCAAAACTGTACAAAAGTATTCCAAATACTTACTTAGGAAGGATTATAAGTAATTAAGATAATTTAGGAAAATTTATTATCCATCTAAGGGGCTATTGTTTTAGGTCAGGCGATTTGGCGTACCAGATCACTTTTCAATTTTTATCGCTTGCTTCAATTTTCATTACATTTAGCTTAAATAATTTATATTTAATTTAATAATTTATAGTTTCCTTTAATTTTAATATCGGAAAAATTTGTCATAGTTCATTTCTTAATATTTCATCATTTACCTTAATTCTTATATTTAATAGAATAATGGAATAATAATTATAAAAAAGCGGACATTAGATGGCTAATTCTATTCTTTGCAACCCTTTATATAAAATTGTTTCTTTTTGCTGTGTATTTTACTAATTTAAATTAGAAGGTTATTTATTCGAAATAAAAGCTTCACTTGTGGGAAAGAAAATAGAAGATCCTCTTATATTTTTTAAAACTGATTCTATTAACTTTCGTCTGTTAAATTACAAAAATGCAGAAATTCCCAGAGTGTTTTTTAAAAAAATAATTCAAAAAATACGGTCAGATAAAGGTAACATCTTTTTCTAGCCTCTATGATTTTAATAATAAATCTAACACATGTTAAAGAATTGCTGCTTTTTCTTTTATCTAACAAAGATTTTAAAGCAAGAAATAAGTTATTCTTAATTTGGGCGCATTTCGATTTAAAACTGTTTTGAGCATCTGTCAATAAAACTAAGCAAAATCAGTTTTTCATTGTGTTAAACATACATTAAATGTCAAAAATCGAACGAAGTAAAACGAAGCTAATCCCAAGAATGAAATGTGCATTACGACATGAAGATTAATGAAATCACAGTGATAATGTCAGCTGCTATTAGAATATTTACGTATTTAAATATTCAAACCGACAGACTTGCATATCTTTTGTCGATCCCTTGGATCATTAGTAATGCAAAGAGTCAAAAATAGAATAATATTTTCTTTTCAGGACATAAAAATAAAGATATTTATGCAGCCTTTTTTTTAATTTTTTGACAAGGTTGTCCACATCACTTTACGAATTTCAATATAAATGTCCTATCAAGTACTATGTCCGTAATCAAATGTCTCTGAATTTAAGCGTCTATTCGTGCATTTGCGATACTATTTAATTTACTGTAGGAAAGGGCTCACAAGAAACAAATAATGTGACTCAGTGGCGTAATAAATGGGGTTATGCTTGGCTTGTACCCTTCCTCCACACATACACCACCATAAGAATTGTAGTATTTGAAAATTTAAAATTGAAAATCTCTTACACCGATTTTTTTTTTCCAGAAAAAATTAATTTCCGAACTTCCGTACTCGATATAAACATTCTTTACACCTTGAAAATAAACAATGAAGTTTAAAATTAATTTTGAGATATGAATTGAAGTGGGAAAATACTCTCACCTCTCTTCGTGAAAAATTTATCTCTACGCCCTAGTTGTGATAATATTCATATAGCTAAGACACCAAGATACTCCCAATTTTGCCGTTAAAAATAGAGGGTGCTCCATTGATTACGTAGATACATTGTTTACGAAAATTTGATAAAATGAACTTTCTGAAATTGAATTTTAAATCTGTTTACATATGTACCTCGCTATAGGAAAAAATATACATATTTATATTTTCCTTAAAATTTGGAGTTTCAAGATTCTGGTGTACTTTCCTCAAAATATATTATATTTTTAGTCATGAAATTTTGCACATTAGGAAATAAGGTTATTTCTTTTTTAGACTGAACACATTTTTTTTCTAATCAACATTCACAAATTTTGAGTATTTCATAATATGTGTATAAAAATAAAAGGAAATTTTAATCATAAAATGTCAGACCTTTTATATTTTATTAAATTTGATTTTTGAAATTATAATTAAATTCAGTGTACAGGTGTTTATTTCCACTCTGCAATTTTTTTAAGTTATAAATGCGGTAGATTTTATGCAAAACGTGTTTAAGGTAAATATTCAACCTTCAAATAGCAGCTCTTGATTGTATTAATTGTTCATAAATAATTATATACGTTTATAAATGTGATTTTATTTGAATAAACAGGTAGATAAATATGTATAGAACTCCCAACATTAAATATGGCTTTCTTTGCTTTTAATTTTATTCAGTCAAGATTATTTAAACTTGGCATAAAATAAGCTCGTTTTTCCGTATGTATTGAAGGCATCCCAGTTACTTTAAACTTATTTTTTATGCTGAATCATTCAGTTTTAAGACTTAGTTGAAAGAAAATGCTATGATATAGCAGTGGTGTTTATAAATATGCTTAATATACCAAATGTTACTCAATATTATTATTATTGAGGGTAGTTTTTATACTTTTTATAAATTCAAACTTGATTTTCAGATTTTTTTAATGCATCAATGAATTTCGGCCCTGACTTGAAACCGAAGAAATTCTTATTCTTTCGAGAATTTTGGAGATTTAGACTATTTTCTCCTCACTTTTCTTTCTTCTCTTTTGACCACCATCTACTTCCTCTCATTCACATACTCGAGTTCCAAAAAAGTTATTTCCCGACTACAAATTTACATGAATTTCAAAAATATTTTCAAGGGGGGAAACCAACCGATCAATACAGTATTTATAACTATAACACAATTGCTCCAAATGTAAATATAGTAATCTTAAATGAAACACTTACTTTTATGCTTTTCCACACCTAGGCTAAACACACTCCTGTGAGCAATGAAAAATATATTGGGTTTCTTTTCAAATTTACACAAGAATGGAGGAAGAATTTTCAAGATTTTCGATAAATCCTCAAACTTTTGATTCATCCGAGACTCCAAGTTTAAGCGAAATAAACGTATTACCTGCCAAACCTTTCAAATCAGAACCAAAAAGTTACAATCTGACATTCAATTTTAAGAAGAATTATTTCTGATCTCTTTTACTGAATTTTATATAATACATCTTCACGCAACATCACAATCCCGTTTTATTTTTATAACTATGCATTAATAATGGAATCCCTTAAATGTATGAAGCACATGAAGACAAAATTAGAACCAAAATATGTAATACATGGTCTTCCCGATCATGGAACAGAGGGTTTTAATCTTATATTTTTATATGAAGGACCTGAAGAGGGTCATTGTGCACTTAATGTTCAAAAATGTGATACTTAATGTCAAAAATGTTCTTCGGTGAACAAATGGTACTTTTCTTTCTCTTTGTGGTGATCTTGCAACACTTCCGGTGATGCATTTAATTAAAAAAATTCACCAAGATTTAGCACATTCATTCACATGAATAGGACAGACACGGACAAGATTTCTTCAGACACATTTTACATTCCGGATACTCACATATACCCACAAACACTCACAACATTAACACTACACGAAACAAAATTTTAGGTTTGAGGCACCATCTGTGAGCCTCCATATATGAACAATTGTATACGTATCAACCTTTATTCTATTTACTTCAATAAATTAAACTAATGCACCAAAATCATGGTATCCTGATTGCGTGATTGTGATTCATATTCTATTTTGTTCACATCCATGACTGAGCTTCTTCTTCCAATATACGATAAGAGTTTTGATCTAAGTATTCTCAAAATTCCTAATAAAATACAAATAAGTAATTTTGTCAAAAGGACTTCGTTTAATATGTGTGATATCTAGAGTGTCTGGAGGCTCCGTTTAGATTGTTTTTCACCTGTGTGCATTCGATATCGGAATAAGGGTCCTTCACCGAATGTGATGGTTGGGCAGCCATTGGGTACACGAAACGCACATCTCTAGTTCAGAACGCTAATTTAAAAGCTTATTGGTACATTTCTGACGTAAGTCCAGTGGTTGTGCCCTATCGTCGAGGCTTGCCAAATGCCATCTTCCAACAAGATAATACCAGACCAAATAATGAATACCACGTCGTGTTCTGACCATCTTAGATATACAGGGCATTCGATTATTGCTCTGGCCTGCACGGTCTCCAGATCTGTCACCCATTGAATACATCTGGTCATGAGTTGCTGAGATACTGACCTGCCACCCCTCTGCATCTAATAAGGTTGATGAAATGTGGCACAGACTTTAAGCAGCATGGAATTAGTTGCTCATTTCAATCATCCAAGCCCAATTCGACTTCAAGCCTAATCGGGTAAGGGCCCTTTTAACAACCAGTGGTGGCATCTGATTCTATTAATTTCGCACCCCGGTAATCCCCCAAACTGCTTGCAAGTTTAATCATTTTGTCTTCATGCTATGCTGTTTACGTATAGTATATATCTTTTTTGTGTTTGTTTTACTTCATAGTGTTGTAATTTTAATGGTCAGGGGTGTATATTTGTCTTTTAGCACATGCAAGAAATATTAATTATTCTAAGAAATCTAGAACATAGTATTAAAAAATAAAAATTTTTGTAGTAATTATAAAGTACTATTGAAACAAAGGATACAATTTTTAATTACTGTTTATATATAGCAATAAGAAGCAAAGCAAAATGAATGCATAATTTTTATTTTTGTTATATATCAGTTAAACTTTTATAAAGAAGTAGAATCTTTTAATTAATATAAGTCCAATTTTTTCTTCTATTTTCACTGAAATTATTTCTTAATACAAAGCCATAAAATTAATTTTGATTTATGATAACTCACAATACTCTTTTGGAATTTATTTCTTTTTTTTATCTGAGCTTTCATACGATTTTGTTTAAATTCCTTTGAATACGATATTAACTTTCTTATTTCTCATTCAAAATTATATATTTCACGTTAATTGAAATTTAGAATTTTTTGTTTCTAATTTGTGATTTTTAATAAATTCTCTATTCAGTGTATGTTAAAAATATAAGAGAGAGTATATATACATAAGGCGGGTATATATGAAAGAGAGATATACATACATATACATATACATATACATATACTACAATCCCCGCAACAGCAATGAACCAGCATCAACAACTAATTTTAATGA
>BMAW01112750.1:1408-39225 GCA_019974015.1 Nephila pilipes
ACCGCGCAGGATATCACTATAGAATTGCTTCAATGATTTCTCAGCCTTTTAAACACTGGGAAATGTTGATAAAGGTGGCCCAATGCGGCCCTTGGTCTTTCTTGCGATGATGCAATGGTTGCATCATAAGCTGGGAGATTTCGAAGCAATTCATTAGGAATTTGAGGGATCCTGTTGAAAAAGGTAAAAGATTGTTTTTTAATGAACTCTAAAATGGGTTCAATTTTCAGATCATTATGCAGGACTTCGTTCCTAACGAACCAAGGAGCATTAATCATTTTTCTGAGTTGAATATTTTGAAAGACGTGCAGTCGTTTCAGATGAGTGGTTGCCTCTGACGCTCATATGGGCGAAGCATACAACATGATTGGTCTTAAGATGGACTTGTAGAGCAAAATTTTGTCCCGGATCGCCAGCTTGCTCTTGCGAGAAATCAAGTGTGTGAGCAATCTGCTCATTCCGCAAGCCTTTTGATAGGCTTTTCGGATATGGTGGGCAAAGGTCAATTTTGAGTCAAGAATTAACCCTAGGTACTTGTATTCAGTGACCCAGGGGACGGGTTGGTCGAAAATGGTGACTGTTGGCAAATTGCCAATACACCGTTGTTTTGTAAAGAGGAGGCAAGCGCTTTTAGATGCATTAACTTTAATTTTCCAGTTAATGAGCCAGAGCTGTAATCGAGAGATATATTTCTGCAATCTTGCAATAATTTTACGATTGCAGATGTCTTGGGACATGATGGCAGTATCGTCGGCATACATCGCCAAATGTATGTTGGACGCCTTTGGGATGTCATTTACGTATAAGGATAAAATCGACCCCTGTGGTACGCCACTGAGAATTGGTCTGGGTGAGGAGACTGCATTTTCAACTCGGACCCGGAAACTACGAGAATCCAGGAACGAGTGAATAATTTTGATTAATTGGTCTGAAATATCAAGTCGCATCATCTTGTAAATGAGCCCATCGTGCCAAATTTTATCGAAAGCTTTAGCAATATCGATAAAAAGCATACCCGTGGCTTTTTTATTGGAAAAGCCGTTTTGGACCGTCTCAGTGACCCTGAGTAACTGAGTTACTGTAGAGCACTTTGGGACGAAGCCATGCTGCTCTGGAATAATAATATTCCTGGCTAAGCAGAATTTGTCCAGGCGATTCAGAATAACATATTCGTATGCTTTGCTCAGCGAGCTGAGTAACGATATGGGGCGATAATTTTGAGGATTTGTATCATCAGAATTCGGCTTGAGAATTGGGACCACCACGGCAGTCTTCCAAGCCCTTGGAAAATGGCAGTTCTCCATCAAATAATTTAAGAGCAGCATAAAAAGAAAAATAAATTTTAATGGGAGATTCTTAAGGATGCGATTTGAAATAAGATCCAATCCCGGTGCTTTTTTGATTTTAGTTCTTTTGATAAAGTCCAAAATTTCGCTAGCCTGGACTGGTTCCAGGTCTATACAGGTGGGGGATGCCAAAAATCTTTGGACTTTTCGTTGAGTAAGTTCTGAGAATCTAGGATTCTTGTCAGCATTTGGTTCAAATTGTTTTTGAAGCCTGTTCGCTATAATTTCTGCCTTTTCAGTTGGAACTACAGCAATACTGCCTAAAGCCCCCCTCAAGGGCGGAATGGTATGAAAAGGCTTTCTGAGTCGGGAGGTTTCCCTCCAAAGAGTGTTTGTATCAGGTGAGAGGCCTTCAATGTATTTTCCCCACCTGGACTGGGAAAAGTGTTTAATATCTCTCGATATCTCATTACTGATTGCACGGAGTTCAATTTTAATAGCCGGATCCCTAGTCCTTTGCCAGACTCTCCGTACATGATTTTTGTAACGAATTTTAGTTCTAATTTCTATAGGGAGTCGAAGAGGAGGTGGTTTAAATTTTGGTTTTGAGGCCGTCACAAGTGCCTCGGAAATAATTTCACCAATTTTGTCGATAGAATTTTCAATATCGGCATTGCTGGAGGATTCAGGAATGGGGAGGGGTTTAGAATTTAAAATAAATCTAAAATTCTCCCAATTGGTAGAGAGTTGCTCTGGAAATTTGATAAAAGCAGAGTTTGTATTCAGAGTCAAAATGACCGGTAAATGATCAGAATTTAGATCATGAATGACTCTGATATCATAATTAAAGGGAATATTTTTGAGGATAGCAAGATCAATAATAGAACCCCTCGCCCCCGGCCTTGAGAGTGGGTTCAAATGTGTAGGGGGTGTACGGTGCGATAACCCTAACATTTGGAGTTCTGCTTATCAAATTTTTCAGTTTATAGCCGAAAGTGTTTGATCTTGTATCGTGCCAGTCTTTATGACAGGCATTCATATCTCCAGCAATGATCGCGTTTTGACCAGAATTAAGGATTTTAATAAAATCCTCCTCCGGAAACTGATGTCTATTTAATGGGGTTCTGCGAACATAAGCAGAAACTATTCGCAGTGGAGGGTAATTATTAATTTTGATTTCAATAGCAGTAGCATCTATATAGTGTACCCTTGGCAAGAGGACTCTGCAATGTTCATAATTTTGTTTACAGTATATAGCGGTGCCTCCGTCGATACGAGGAGTTAAAGTAATCCTATCGTCTTTGTAAAGACGATAGTTGGCGATCTGGGGTTCGTGCCCCGGCTGGAGCTTTGTTTCCTGAACCAAAAACAGATCAAAATTATGCTCTGTGACGAAATCTCTTACTTCGTCAATTTTGGAACGCAAACCATTTGCGTTCCAGAAACCAATTGAAATGTCGTGTACGTCACGATTGAATTTTAATGTTGGGGTAGGGCGCGATAAGCGCGCCCGTGCTTAAGTGCGACATAGGCCTCGAAAATGATGCAGGCCTTGTCTTCAGCCGCTGTGACCTGGCGGAGGGCGGGGAGACATTCCCTGAATGCCCGAGCAAATAATTGCTCATCAACATTCGCGTCACTCGCGATTGATACCACAGCACGGAAAGTTTCAGCGAAATTCCCGTTGCTGGGGTGGGGCGCATAATTTGGGATATGGCTAGTTGGTTGCTCCTGGATTTGTCCGGAGACAATTTGGGAGTAAGAAATTTGGGGAGTGGCCTGTCGGTAACTTTCCACAGGACGCTGGTTCTTGGTAACAGTAACCTTTTTGGGAGTGGGTATTTTAGAATTATTATTGGAATTATTTTTAGGGCTTGAATTTTTGCCCTTAGGGAATCGGGGGCATTGGCGCCAATTCGCCGCATGCTCCCCACCACAGTTAGCACATCGCAAAGGAGTTTCGAAGTCATTAGGGCAATATCTTGCCCTATGAGATCCAGCACATTTTACGCACTTAATTGGGAGGTGGCAAACCTCAGAGGAGTGGAAAAACCCCTGACACCTCCAGCATTGAGAGGGGCGCTTAGTTCCCCGATAGGCCTCAATACTAATTTGTGTACCGAACATCTCTGTTAATTGATAGATTTGCTCGGCATGTAGGTTATTAATTAATTGAAAATATATCAAAGGCATTGGAGCCTTTGATTGAAATTTCGTCAGTCGGGAAATTTTGTGAACCTGGAAACCGTTGCTCTCGATTTCCTGTTTCACAGCATCTAATTCGGTAGATGGTAGGACACGAATAATTAATTTCAATGGCCTATCAGATTTCAGCATATAGGACTTGAACTCGACACCTTCTGTACGTAAGAAAGTGGCGAGTCTACGATATTCATTTTCGTCTCCAACAGTAAGACGGAGGAAGCGGCCGCTTAATTTGCTCTGCAGCGAAGGCGCTTCAAGACGAGCAAAGGAGAGGAGCTGAGTCCAATCTCCCTTGGGAGTAATGAAAAAAGGTGGGATTTTAGGTTTAGTTGTGGTGGGAGGCACTGGTTCCCCAGCATCCTCTTCCTCACTAATAGCCTCATCTCCTTTGGAACTAGTAGTAGGGGGGCTAGTTTGGACTGTTGGTAAAGAAGTACAGGAATTTAACTTACCCGCCTTAACTGTTAAGTGTTTAGGCGGTAGTTGAAAACCGTCTGAATCTGCGGCACGCTTCAGATTTTTCTTTGCCATGGTTTTGGCGGGAGCCATGCCCTTCGCCTGAGTTTTGGTGGGAATCACGTTCTTTGGTGTTTCCTTCTTTTTTTCGGCTATCTTCTTAAACTTCTCTGTTTTCTTTTGGACTTTGAGCATTATCTTGTCCAGTACTTCGATATTTATTGGGAGTTTAAGTAAAGGCACTTGTAGCTTCGCCTTAATAGCATTGAGCTGGGTGTAGACCCCACCCAGTTCAGTATGTGCCTTCTTGAATTCTTCAGGGTTTTTACTTGAAGCAGCAGAAAGCCTTTTGGCCCAGAGTGCATATGCATCTCTGAGCTCAATGAGCATCTTGATCTCTTCATGGTGTTTTGTGAAGAATAGTTCGGTGTCTTCCTCGGAAGCCTCCGTCGGCAGAGAATCAGTCATAGGCCCCACAGCAGTTGCGGCAGGATTCACCGATGATTCGCCTTTCGCCTTTTCTTCCACAGCATTTGCGGTAGAAGGAGGAGAAGAGGTGAGCGCTTCACATGTGTCCATGTAAGTTAATGTCTATAAAAATACTTCTATTAAAAAGGCTACTAAATGTCAAGGAGTTCCAGCAAGCAGAGAGAACAGATAAATCCGAGTTCCAAGTTGATCTCAGTACCCACAACTGTAGTCTAGAGTTAACTTGACAAATCGAGACTCTGACAGTTATAGCACTTCATGAAGCGTTTAAGAGATCATCCATGACTATTGTAGATTGTTGCTTCATTAAACTGGCGTAAATTAATTAATTTAATAGCATGATGAAGCAATTCCTTTTCTTCCCCTAAACGAAACAGATTTTATCCATATCTCTATTTACCAACATCTAACCATGAACGAAAGATGGTATAAGATATACACAAGTTATATGGCACATCTAAACACGTTTGTCAAAATGCTGGCGCATAGTATGCAAAAGATTGGCTAACCCTGATTTAAAATATCATAAGACGAAGCATCCTTACGAAGCCAACTTTAAATAGCAAAGGAAAAAAGATTTATATCTGTTAGTCTTTTATTTTAATTTTCATCGCATGATTGTAAATAACAAATCACTTTCACTAGAAACTACACGCAATTTTTTCGCTAAAAATGGTTTTCGCAAAGCGAAGTTCGTGAAAATTTAATTTCAGTGCTGATTTTGAAAATTTATGATTGTGGTAAGGGTTGTTCAGTAAGCTCTTAGAAGATGCAAGGAGATGACACTCGTAGCACTGAAAATGGTTTATTTTTAGTAAGCATCATGACTCACTAGACAGCCGTCCAAATGTCAGACAATGACACCTTTCATACCTCAGAAATTCTTCGTCAAAATTTTTCAATTCAATAAGATCATCCTCATCTTCTTTGGGGCAGACTCACCGATGTAACTCAATGTTTTGATCTTTGACAACTTGACACAAAATGACGTCGACAACTCGACGCGGCAGCAGATGACTACCAAATCAAAACTAACTTATGACTTAATGTCATATTTGTTTCGACTCCGCTTACCAGACGGCAGCATCCAATGGTAACAATTTATCTAAATGATGTCATCTGTCTTCGAATACAAGTACTTTTTGAACCACTCTTGTATAAAAATTATGAATTTCAAGCCCTCGTGGAATAAAGAGGGGTGTGGCTGCCATGATTTTAAAAAAACGGTTAAGAGCGAGTGTGTGCTCTCTCCCCACCATGAGACATTTGAAGGATTCTGTGCTTTTGTGACGTGCAAGCAGCTCCCATTATTTCACACGACGAATTTTAAGTGGAACCTTGGACTGTAACCCCCTGTTGGACTAGAAGAAGTTTACGAATGTAACCACCCAAATTCCGAGATCTCAGCAGAACAGGCTTTGCTCCTATGTTTTCCCTCTCAAATATTTTTCAAAACTGCAAAATATGTTAATTCGCATTACATACATTTTGATTTATTTTTCCTCTTTGAACTTGAATTAATTTTTTAAAGCTATCGGATCAAGTTTGTAGGATCAATTTTGTCAACGTCGCATTTTTCATATTGTAATCATATTGAATAATGCATATCTTTGGGTTTCAAAATCAATTTCTATTAGGTTTCCACAGCAACTAGAAGAGTAGAAATTAAGATTTTTTTGAAATAAAAAGTACAAAAATTGAATATAACTATTTAAAAAATATTACCGAATATGATGAGATTGTTTATTAACCTCGCATTGAGAAGATCCATGAGGGTACATTGCTCGTTGCTAATAGCCCTTTTATTGCTTCTATATGATTGTCTATTAACATTGCACTGAAAAGGAATGCGATGGCTGTTGATAACGTATCTCGTAATTTTGAATCTTTTTTTTTTTTTTTTTTTTTTTACTATGGCTTTAAATGAAAATTTATCGATACAGATATCTCGAATATCAAAGAAAATGAGAGAATAGAAAAAATGTAACAAAATGTAACAAAACAGTACCAAGGATCGAAGAGCGAAGAGAAAGCTGGCATCCATGAGGTCCCTTTCCTCCCAATATAGTCTAAGGTGATCTCCTTTTTCAAGCGCGACTCTCTCTAGTCCTGTACAATCCAGGAGATGGTCGGAGTTCATTTTTTGAGTTACAGATTGGACATATGTTAGTGTCGAGAATACCTATCCTATTTATGTGCTCTCTAAGGCCAATCGGGGACCGTCATTGATCTGAAACGGGCAACTGCTTCTTTTCTTGGTCTTAAGTTGTAGATTTTCCAGGTGTTTCGGATGTGTTGTCATTTTTTATCTTTACGTAAAGAATTTAAATTGTCTCTGCAGTTTTCAATGTATTTGTAGACATACTTTTTTAAGGAATCTGGGGGAATTAAATTTTGATCGCTTATTTCCTGGTTTCCCCCTTTTTGCCTGTGTGTCCGTCTCCTCATTCCCATAGAAATCCACATGGGAAGGTATCCATTGAAATACCATTTGAATATTTTTTCCATCTCTTAATATATTTATATCTATCTTAATTTGTGTTATTATTTGCGTTTCAGAATGGCGGTTATTCGAGATTGCCTGGATAGCTGCACTCGAGTCGACAAAAATAACCACACTAGCAAAACAGATACTATTTATCCTTAAGGCTCCCGTCTACCCGCCATTTTGATTTCGTGGACGTAATGTTAATCCTATGGAATTTTGACTTTAATTCTCACATCTTTACTGTTTGATCTATTTGAATGCAATAAATGTATCTGAAAGAGCAAAAAATAATGAATGCTTCTGTGGAATTACTTTTTTCCTAAGATTTTTAAAAATATTTTTATTCTTATTTTAATTATTCGTTTTTCAGTTTTCCGGTTTTAAAGAACATTTTCAAATATTTTTAAAAATCGGAGAAAAAATGTAATTCCACAGAAGCATTCATTATTTTTTGCTCTTTCAGATGCTTTTTATTGCATTCAAATAGATCAAATAGTAAAGATGTGAGAATTCAAGTCGAAATTCCATAGGATTAACATTAAGCTGATGAAATCAAAATGGTGGGTAGACGGGAGCCTTAATATCAAGTTTTTCAATGCCAAGTGTTGCATATGTTTCCCCATTGAAATTAGTCATAAAATTTCCCATGGGTGCATACAAAGAGAACAATTTACTGTAGAACCTGCTCCGGCTGTTTCATTTATGTAGGACCCATCCGTGAATATTCTTGTCCAGTGGGATTCCGGATAATTTTTTTCTAACAGAGAGATTCTAATAGATCTTAGGATTGCATCGTAATTATCTTTATTTGTTAGACCATCCAGATAATGATACTATAGCCATGTACTCCAGTGGGCTTACTAGGTTTTTTAAACAGTCTATAGTGTCGTCTTTATCAATATCAGTCAGCATTTCCCAACAAATTACAATAGGGGAAATTTGAGTTTTAAAACATTCTTTATAACTTTCCTCTATCCATTTCGCTTTGTATGAGGATTTCAATCAAATATGTGTACTCATGCCTGTTTCTTTATTTCTTCGAAAATTGGCAGGTTCGAAGTATATAGTTTCATTGATACAATTGGGGGGGGGGGTTGACAACTCCTGTTATTATTCTCAAAAGCTTTATTCTGCAATAGTTACAAAATATTTTTTTTATTTTGTGCTGCATTAAGCAAAATCGTACTCCCATACATCAGAATGGGTTTCACAGATGTTATATTAAGAGTATATTGGTTCCATCCCCATTTGGTACCAGCTAATCTTCTCAAAATTTGTAGTCTATTTTCTGCCTTTTCCTTAATATAGTGTACATGTTCATTAAAACTTAACTTTTTAATCCAACCCCCCTACCTGAGTATTTCGAGCTCGTACTTTTAGATAGGTTGTGTCCGTTTATTCTTAAACTGAACTCAGGGTCAATGTGTTTTAATGAAAAGAACTGGTATGCAGTCTTTGAGTTGTTGATGGTCAAGTAATTTTCCTTCGCCCAGATTTGAAGCTCCCTCAGTCCCTATTCATAGTGTCTTCCATTATCTTCCTTTGATTCCGCCAATTATATGAATTCTTTGCATCAGTCCAAATAATTAAGTCGTCTGCAAACATGCTAACATTAATGTTTGCAACGTTTAGTAGGTTTTTATTGTATCATTCATATGTATAAAAAAAAGCATACAGCTTGAAAATGCACCTTGTGGTAAACCAACTTTACTTCTTCCATACTTTGACTCAATCTGGTTCCATATAGTCCTGACCCGTCTTTAGGCCTAAAATTGTTTGATTCAGCTCAGCATATGATGTCCAATCCTGTTTTTCATAAATTTATTAATTAATCTAGATCGCCAGACAATATCATAGGCACTCTGGAAGTCAAGCATGAGTTTTGAATCTTCGTCAAGTGACGAGAACGGCAATTGAGCTGGCACCTCCAAGCTTAACTTCCACACCACGCCAATGGGAGGACTTTGAGCCTCGACCGATTTAACGTGCGTCAGCGGCGGCTACAAGATGGGTCTTTAGTGGCATCAGATCTCGAACCCACGACTCGATGAAAACTACTGGTTGCGCGTCCACAATCATGACCACTAGGCTACCGCGGCTACTTTAAATTACCAGAAGAGTGCATTTAACTATGTTTAGTTATCAGAAACATTTAACTATGTTTAGTTATTGAAACTAGTTTGTTTGCTTGCATATTTATGCATTCATGATGTTAAAATAATTATAATTTTTTTAAAAAATGGTAACTAGTTAGATTTTCTGAAATTTGACACAGACACATTTTTGTTAAGGAAACGAAAGTTAATTAACTTAATGCTTTACCTAAAAATCTAGTTTGATGCAAATTTTCTAGTGTGAAGACAACTTCAATGTTTTTCATTGTATCATTTTAAAACTTTGACTACCTATTGTATATAACACTGCATTTATTGTTCATTGCATAATATCTAATCTGATAGTAATTAAATATTTCCATAGTGTAATTATGTCCTAATTTAGAGCTTCAAATTTTAAAAATACCGTAAAAATGGCTGAAAATTATATATGTTATATATGTTACTGTTATTAAAAAGTGTGTCTGATCTCATATGAATTTTAAGGGATTGCAAATACAGTAAAAGTGTGTCTGATCTCATATGAAGTTAAGTGAAAATATTTAGTTAAGTAAGCTACAAAAGGAATGAGAGTTTGTAAGAAACAAAGAGATATCATTTATGAGTTCTAAAGTAAAGGGGTAATAAAAAGTTATATTGTGAAGAGTGTAAATTAAAAGTAGTTTAGCGAAAAAGATGAAAAATAAGGAGAACCTTAGGTAAATGTTAATGAAATAGAGAAAGAGAGAAAGAGTTATAGTTGAGTTTAGTTAGTTAGTTTTTGAGCGTGTGATATATGGTTATTTTTTAATATATATTAGGTCTCTGTGAACTCTCGTGTTTTTTCCTTTCTTTAAATATCTCTTTATTTGTAGTATAAGCATTAGATGCAGAAGTGTATTGTTAATTCAGGCTGTTCCTTTCCAGGAAGTTGAATTGTTTTTCATGCAGTCTTTCTGAAGAAATTCTATAAAAATATCTTGATGAAATTACATTTTTGTAAAATCATAGATAAATACAAAAGTTAATATTGACTGATTTTGACTGCTCTCTGATTCCTTAAATAACCTTTGGAAACATACATATGTTATGCGAAGCATTGAATTTCTTTTTACTTAATCCCTGGGTTATTTTTACTTACTTCTTTTTGTATTGAAATCGAATAAACAATTAAAAGATTTTGCATAAGATTAAATGTTAATGGTAAATGGACAAATAATGTTTTATTTTTCAACTAACTAAAAAAGGAAAAAAAAAATTGAATGTTTTGTTCTGCAGCCTTAAAACGGAGACCATCCCAGTCAACGGTTTGCAGAATTTTATCTGCACCAACAAAATTTTTGCCGTTGTCTGAATAAATTGTACGTGATCGTCCACGACGCGCAATAAAACGCCTTAGTGATTGTATAAAGGATTCAGTTGATAAGGAAGCGACCAACTCTAGGTGCACGGCTCGATACACCGCACAAGTAAATAGTACGATGTATGCCTTTCTACCATCTTTCAAATACAAAGGACCGGCAAGATCACTCCTTACGACTTCAAATACATTAGCATCGCGAACCCTATCATTCGGTAAAATTCCTGGGATTATCTCACATTTTTTAGCCTTGAACCTTTGACACTTGACACATTTATTTATACAATTTCGTATCGTCTTATGCGATTTCAAAATCCAATACCTCTCTCTTAAATTAAACATTAATAATGAAGTACCGGCATGTAATAAATCATTATGTACACTTATTATCAATAATTTTACAACAGGATGATCACTAGGCATAGTTATAGGAAACTTAAAATCATATTTATCATCCCTAAGTAAAAATCATTCCGTTCAGATTGAGGCGATGTCCTTCATGTGCTAGTTCAAAAATGAATTCATTGAAGTCTTTCACATTCGTTTTCACTCTCAAAAGTTGTAAATATTTCGATGGTTCCTATTAAAGCTATCATGAATTATATATTGAAAAGCTCACTAGAAATAAAAATATGCTCAATTTTCGAAGAACCTTCAAGACCCCCGAATCTTTCGTCGACTCGTTGGTCATGCCAATTAAGATTCGTCGTGTAGAAAGGCTGATGCGCATTAAACCTGTCAAGGCTCAATATTACCGTGTCGGAATGGTATGGGAGTTTTGAAAATAGCGCACCAGTTCAGGTATCATTCTCGTTACTTTAAGATAGCTCAAAATGGCGATTGATTGATTTTTTTTGATTAACGTCGCTCTGAAAAGCAAAAATGAAGGCACTTGGCGATGGACTTCGTCATTTTGGACCTCGGTCAAGTGATGAGGACGACACCTGAGGTGGCACCCTTTTCCAAACTTTCCCACCATTCCAACGGGAGTACTTCAGACTCCAAGTCCTCCAGTTGGAATCGTGGAGAAGACAAATGTAACGTGTATCAGCTGCACTACACGACAGGCATTTAGTGGCATCATAACTCGAAACCATGAATCGACGGAAGTAGCATCAGTCATGAGTTAGCAACCATGATCGTCAGGTTACCGCGACTTTCAAAAAGTTTCGCCATCAACCTTCGAGTTGCTTCTAAGTACGACGTTAATAAAAAAAAAATCAATTAAATAAGATACGTGATTTTTATCAATTAAACAAGAAACCTATTGACAGTGGAGAATAATAACCATTCTTGTATAATTTTCTATGAAAATCAATCAACCAATAATAACAATATACTTTCTTAATTGCAATTCAACCAGTGATTTATTTACGATTTTTGCGGGCCTCTAAAATCGAAAGACAAATTATTGTATATATATATATATATATATATATATATATATAGGAAGTTGTGATCAAAAATATTTTTTCGATCAAAAAGCCACTCTTTTGTAAATGGTATAGTAATGCAATAAGAATTAAAAAATTATTCTTTCGTTTTCTCTAAAATTTTGCGCAATAATTTACAATAAACGGCCCAAAGGATTCGATTAACATTTATAATTGAATTTAAAATCAGTAAAATTGAAGTAAATCTGAAAAAAAGATGCTTTCAAATTCTTTATAAGGAAGTACAGATTTTGAGTTCTTATTCAAATGGTAGAATGCTAATGGATACCCGAATATTAGTATAGAAAAAGGAGCGAAATTTTTTTGGATTAATAATAAAAACTAAAATATAGTGCTAAAATACCTAAGCAAAATAAAAAAATATAACTGACTAAACAGAAATTTTGATTCATGCCGGCAAAGCTGTCGTTTGATTTGTGACACTTCATTTTTTCTTAATCATCTGGAGATAAAATGCCTTTCTTGGAACCTTTTTCTTCTTGGAATGAGCGAAAAGTGAGGATTTTGGTGCAACAGTTAAATCTAGCTACTTTGTGCCAAACAATGTGTATCAGAGATCTAAACGTTAGGAGAAAAAAAAAGAGCGGGAGAGGGGGGGGAAGTAAAAATTGGTGAAAAGGGATGAAGAAGGGCCAAAAGTAGAGAAGGAAAGTTAAGTACCTTGGGTCGCGTCACCGACGTTCAGCATAAACAATAAACTCCATAGGAAAAAAAAAAAAACTAAGGTGTCTCGATATCATGAAGCCCGTACATACCTAAAGAAGGAAAGCTCCTGAGGTAATTTTCTTCTTGGATAATTAGGCCCAAATTCAATAATATGTTTTGAACATTTGAGAAACTGAGACAAAGATAGCTGTCAAGTGAATCATGATGCTTACTAAAAACAAACCACTTTCTATGCTATGAGTGCCATCTCTTGAATATTCTGAGGATTTATTGAACAACCCTCGAAGTAGGTTGATTGTTTGAGAAAAAAAAGGAACAAATAATAAGAGAGCAATCATAGCTTTTAGAATTCGCAGTTTATGCATTGGCTTCGATTGTCTGGAGACTACCTTAGTCGAGTGGTCGATCTCGGGGCTGGGTGTTCCCGAGTCTAGTAAAAATGTGTCGTGCAGAGGAGCTATTGAGAGTGAAATCTATTGAGGTTCCTCTCGATGGAGGGAAAATTAGGATAGGTGGGTGACGTCCTCGTTAAAGGATACATTATATTCTTCACTAAATTGCTAAAAATGGGGTTAAACATAGAACATGCTACGGAAATTTCTTTGAAAATAATTAATTCGTGGAAAAATGGATATAGTGAATAACAACTGATGACGTACGAATGTATTAACAAACGTTTTAGTAAAAAAAAGCAAAAACTTATTTTTATGGTAATTATGCTGAGAGGGAGAATCAACGAGATAAGTAACTCATTTGACTATTTCGAGCTTCACGTATTACTGAAAACAAAGTGTGGTGAATTCAAGACAATGATCACTCGGTTAAAAAAAGGGGGGAACACAATCCTTTTATATATACATATTTATATAAGAAAAGAACACAAAACTTAATGTAGGTTTATTTACCCATTTTTTTCCCCCGAAATCTATTGAATTTCATAAGTAATAATGAAATATTGCATGACATTATTCTTTTTTGTCCTCCCAATACATTCCTTCAAAGTTACACTAGAGCGATTGCCAAATGATCTCGGCATAGTGGACTTCGGTGAAGTGACTTATTGGTTTTGTTTTATTAACGTCGCACTAGAAACACCATTCAAAATTACGAGGTCCTAGAACACTAGGACCTCGTAATTTTGAACCTTGGTCGAGTGATGAGGATGACATTTGAGCAGATACCTACCTCTCCTAACTTCCACACCACGCCATCGGTCAAGTGACAAGGACAACACCTGAGCTGACTTTTTTCTAACTTTCATATCATCATATCGAGAATATTTAGAGCCTCGATGGATTCAAAGTGTCTCAGCAAGACTGAAACAGCGGCATCCGTGAGCTCACGACCTTGACCACCTCTGAAGTTTACTGTACCATTGTAGCCGCTAAATTTTATTTATGAGTGATGGTGAAGTTAAATGGCGCTAGAGCCAGATATGACTATGTGGCGCCAAACAAGGTGTGACCGTAATCAAGACATTTGAAAAATGAAAAAAGATAAAAAAAAGGTTCACACAAGAAGAATGGTTGAAAATAGGAAAGAAACGCTAGGGTATTCCGAGGCTACGTCACCCGTGTTTACCAAAGAGAATGAAACTCTTGGGAAAGGAAAAAGAGTGTCTCGGATGAATGATGCCCGTACTTACCTGAACTAAGTAGTCTTAAATAATTTTTAACGCTAAGTACTTGTAATTATTAACTAAGTTATTATTCATATATTTTAATTTTACGGTTCTATCCATAGGCTTAAAGTTAAATTTTTCTATATTCTTTTATATTTGATTTAACAATTTACCTTTTCCTTTCATTTGAAGTACATTTAGCTTAAAATATATTCAGTTCAATAATTAACTGTTTCCTTTAATTTTAATTACATTTATTTTAAAATATATTCAGATTAACAATTATCTTTTGCTTTAATTTTAATTACATAGTAGGTTATAATTTATTCAATTATATGTAATTTTAATGACATGTAACATATATTATATTCAATTATATATAATTTTAATTACATTTAGCTTGAAGTATATTCAGTTTAACAATTTATCATTTTCTTGAATTTTAATTATATTTAGCTTAAAATATATTCAATTTAACAATTTTTAATTTTCGTTAATTTTAATTACATTTAGTTTAAAATGTATACAGTTTAAGAATTTATCATTTCCTTTAATTTTAATTCAATTTAGCTTAAAATATATTTAGTTTAATAATTTATCTTCGTTAATTTTAATTACATTTAGCTTAAAATATACTAAGTTTATCGTTTGCTTTAGTTTTAATTACATGTCGCTTTAAATATACTCAGTTTAATAATTTATATCTTTAGATTCAATTTTAATTACATTTAACTTAAATACATTCAGTTTAATAATTTATCGTTTTCTTTAATTTTAATATCCGAAAAAGTTTGTTATTGTCAATTTCAATATTTCATCATTTATTTTTATTTCTAATATTTAATTGAGTAATTTAATAATTACAGGTTGTGTCCCAAAAGTAAGTTAAATAAAAAAAGTTAGCACCTTGGGTGGCTAAATCTGTTCTTTGCAAAACTCTGCATAGAATTTTTTTTTAATAATGCTTATATATATATATATATATTATATATTATATATTACATATATATATTTGTTGGAATTTATTTAATTTCTTAAATATTCAGTTCACATGTACAGAAAAAATATCATTTTGAAAAACAATTATTTTTCTTCTAATTCATGAACTTTGAGATCTTTATACACAATTCAAAAGGGTGCAATTGCGAAAATATTACTTCACTTTATTTACAATTTGAAAAAAATTTAGAAGCCAACTCTACAGTACATATATATTTAATTTGAAAAAAAAGTATAAAATGAACCTTTAATGCACAAGTAATTTTTTTCTTTTCGAATTTAGAAGACAGTCGAAATTTGTTGTATTATTGATACTGAGTTAAATGTTTTTTTAATACTTTCTTATTAACATATATTGGCACAACAGACTATGATTAAAAATAAACAAACAAAATAACACCGATAAAAAACGAATTTTTTAAACATGAGTTTTCTTCCAAACTTCACACTTTGCATTACATAATTTTTTTATACCTTAAAATTCTATGAGGGTATAGTTTAATTTGCTGGTTTCAATATTCAACGTTGTGAACATTTGGAATTATGAGTAAAGTTTAGTTCTTTAATCAATTAATCTTAATCAATTAATTTTTATTAATTATAATTAAATTATTGTATTGTCATCCAAAACAATCGTGAATTGAAAATTTCAGCTCAATTGAGTGCTTTAAAATGGGAGAAAAAAAAGCTTTAAAAGTTTTGACCCAGGCATAGTTTCGAGTTGTGAGTAGAAGACCCATAAAAAGAAAAAGAACAGTGGAAAGAAGTTTGGTGGAACTTCTCTGCTCTTAGTGGAATATTTCTTTCCACTAATCTGATTTTCATGAAAAAACATTTAAGCGTTTACATATGTATAATGGACTCACAATGGAGAAATAAATTAGGAAACTCCAGAAAACGAATGTTACATATTTATTCATTCCTTCATTTGATGTGAGTGATATTCAAGGTTGTCGTGAAACCCCCTCAGAAGAATTAAAAAAAAAAAAAAAAAATGTGGCGATTAAATATTTCAGCTCTTTCTCCTCCCCAAGATCCAACTGAAGGATTTCATTCTGCCGGATACTCATATTTTAACATTCAATTCTCGGGACAGGAACAGAATCAAACTGCCTTCTGTTTCTATTACGCATGAAGAAACATCCTCTTTCTGTTCCCCAATTTCCCAATTGAAGCTCAGTGTGTCAAGTGCTTGGCGAGCAGCGCGCCAAGTCCTTGGCGAAGTGTCCCAGTTTCCCCTCGAAAGGAAGTCGTGCAACAGAACTCGTTCCGAGCGATCGGCGAATCCCGTTATTATAGTTTTGTTTCTGCGATGAGGTGTCTAATCGACCTGTTTCGCTCACACTACGTGGGGGTCTTCTGACTTGTTTTGCGTCGGTTCGAAAATTATTCTTTCAGAAAACAGAAATTACGTTCGAGGAATGCATCTTTTCTCCTCCCTTCAATACTGATAAATTTTTTTTTCACTTGTATTTTCACCCATGTTTTTATTCTGCGTTTCGGAATTATTTGGTGTCTCAGTGAACTACATTTTATCTTGCGCACGTAAACGAACAACAATCATACCGAAAGAAAGAAAAAAGGGGGTTCTATACGATATCTAGCAAAATTCAGAAATGCTTTACCAGCAAGTTACTCGATTTCCAAAATCTTTAATTTTAATTGAACAAAAATTTCTTTAATTTAAAAATATTTCCCCCTTAAATTATTTTTATTACTTAAATACTTACGTGCTGTTCAAAAAAATGTTTCATAATTGAAGTAATATATATATATTTAAGACCCTATGTGAGCAAAGGAAATTGATAAAACTGTTCTGAAGCCATTTTTCAATGATATTTACGGAGCTATAATGGATTTCTTCATGCTTCAAAAGTGAAACTTGTTCAAATTTCTAGTTTATTTTAAGATATTTCGACTTGATCGAATACAGAATTTATCTCATGTTTAATTTATTTATTAGCATCGGTGGGATTTGTTGTCTGCATTCAATTTATTAGTGATTAAGGAAGTCACGACGTCGAACTGGAAGGAGATGGCCAAGTTGCTCGTTTCCCAGCCTTCGTGCATCTTCGCAGTCATTATCTTTGTCCTTCTTGTGTTCAGTGTGGGCCTGCTCGTCTTCGTCCTCAAGGGCCAACTGCACCACGAGAACTCCCTTGAGAGAGTTGCGGTGCACCAGGAAGGATCTACCACGCCTGTACCTCAGACAGCACTGCCGGATAATCAGGCAGATGCTGCCGGGCACACGAGTCAGCCAGAGGATACCCCCTGGTTGGACTTCCGTCTTCCGAAGACTGTGATCCCCGTGCATTACGATTTGCTTCTGCATCCGGACTTGAATGTAGACACTTTCTCGGGTACAGTGAATATTTCAGTAAACGTCACTGCGACGACTCAACACTTTGTGGTGCATGCCTACAGACTGAACATCCGGCACGTCCAGGTATCGGATGCCCGGCAGAAGGTATTGACCGTCGAAAAACACTTTGCTTACAGCCCCCACGAATATTTTGTGGTGTCTATGGAAGAAAAAGTGAAGCCCGGTTCTTACAAATTGAGGTTTAAATTTGGAGGAACTCTCAATGGTACCATTATAGGGTTCTACGAGAGCAGATACAAGAACAACAAAAACGAGACCAGGTGAGTCTGTATTCCTGTTTTTCGTTATAAAAATACATATTCCCCTCCCAGAGTACCATACGTTATTTAAAATGTAAATTTAATTCTACACCGGAAATTTATTTTTAATATGGCTATTCATTTGATTCTTGGTAACTTTTTGTGTTAACATAATTATTTTCTTTACAAGGCGCATGAGAAATAATTTTAGTTTGACTAGATAGTTATTTCTTGGCCTTTTTAGTAGCGAATAATTGTGAAGCTCTGCCACATTAAAATAATTGATTAATTGCAATTGTCAAATTGACACCTTCCTGTTGTATTGTAAATTCATGCATTTCATCTATTTATTCTTTATAATAATAAGAATATTTATAAAGTACCATTTGGACACAGAACACTGAATTTGAATATTTAAATCTGTGTATTATTTTAAAAATATAAAAATTGTATATGAAAAAATTGTTTCAACATTGATATCAATAAATTATAAAAAATATGTCACAACAAAATGTAATTTTCAAAATAATAATAATAATAAAACCATAGTTATAATTATGAAAGACAGTTAATATTTGAAAAGCGTATTTGACTTAAATCATACATTTGAATGCCTATTTTATTGCAAGAAACCGTACCTTCTTAATCTAAAAAAATATGAAGTTTTGCAATATATTGTCATATGTGTAATGTTACGTTTTTTAAAAATTATTTGGAATAAATTAAGAAATCTAAAACAAACTTGTTTGTATCTAAAATTCAATTCATTCAAATAATTTGTGGAAACTTCTAAATTTGTAAATAATAAGGAATTACATTATACGCCCGGTGCTTATTTTACCGTTTATAATTACATTATTTCAGCTTTAATTAAAAATCGAAGTTTTGTATCGTGACTACAATTTCAAATAAAGCACAAAAACTTTATTTCAACGATTTGCGCACAAAAGGTTCGATAGATAATGTTCCTCTCGTGGCATTGTTCATTAGCGTAGCACTTAGAACCTGCCGAAGGCGGTGCATCCCATAACGACGAATCACGTCATTTTGAATCCCGGTCAGCTACTGAGAACTCTTTAAGCTTCTACACAATCCCAACTTGAGAATTTAACATGCATTAGATCCGCCATGCGACGGGTCTTTAGTGGGATCAGGACCCGATAGAAACAACGCTCTCTTATTGAAGGACCAAATGAAATGAGTGAGAAACCAAGTCAAGAAAAGTATTTAACTGAACAAAGTATATGGAAGGCTTGAGATAAATCTGTAGTCCAATTTTTTCCTCGAGACCTTCAAGCCATTTCTTTTTAATTCGGTGTTTTATTTTAATATCTTTGGATCAAATGGTTTTGATATACCATTTATGATTCCAAAGATAGAAACTCACCTCACAAGTAAGGAGTAATATTTCACTTCCCATTCCTTTTTTTCTTGTCAAAACACGTGCTGGAATTTACTTTGAAATGCAAAGGCTATGTATGATGCATTTTGCCTAACATAGAGTGAAAAATTCTAGCCCTAAGCATAAATGTACAAACATGAGCAAAAGTATTGGTATATTGATAGTAATTCGACTACGTTTCGGAGGTAAAAAGAAGCATTCATTGTTATTCATCTCTAGCTGAAATGAATGGCTTCTGAATGTTTTTTAAAGCATTGTGCAGCGGCTCTCATCAATAACAATATCAGAAGTTAAAAGGTCTTACTCAACCAGCCAGAAGAGATGTCTTTTCAGCCTGGTTGGTAAGAGCATGCAAAAAGTGACCGGTCAACTTTCCTTCGGACCCACTGGACCAGGGTTCGAAACAACGCTGCTGCATGAAGGTCACCCAACAACTCTCTCGGGGTCGGGAAAATCACCGACCGCCGAAATTGCTTTGTGTGTTCTACGATATTAAAATGTAAAAAAAAAAAAAATATCAAAAAGCTTACTAAAGTTTACTTAATTATCAAAATTAATACGAAACGTATTCAGTTGTGAATATGAATTACTCGTGAACAAGCTCATGTATCATCCTTCCCTATGGAATCTCGTATTTATCTGAAGGAAATCTCTGAGAGGATCGTATAGAGGGGCCTATACACGTTATATCTGTCGAGAGGCGAAGTCCTCACGTTAGGATGGAGTGGAGATTTGGACAGTGAGGTACCAACTCTTGTAGGGTGCCTCGTCATTTTATCGTAGATCAAAATAATGAAGTTCGTTTCTGATAGCTCTCGTGTTGTTTTTATGTGAAACGTAGTTAAGCAGTCAAATTACTGTTAAAAATATTTTTTTGTAATTTATAGTAGGAATAAATATTACCACATACGAACAAATAAGCACGCAAAAATTTTAAATTTCATATGTTGGGTATAAGACGTAGACTTTGTTTACTCTGCATCCCTAGTGACTGAAAAAAAGACGAGGAATACATTCCGGATGTTTTGGAAAACTATTGAAATTTTTAAAAAATATTTACATTCTGTCGCCAAAATGTTTTTCGAAAAGCTTTAACATTTGCTGCAATCTGGTATGAAGCTATTAAAGTACTACGACTTCAAAAGGTACTCTTTCTGAAAATTTAAAACTCTGGTTGCGAGTTTCCTAACGGATCTATATAAAGATGTATAAATACTTTCCTGAATAATTCTAAGGCACCTGAGAGAATATTGCGGTTTGCTATGAGAGTAAAAAAGAAGAAAAAAAATTGTAATCTCAATTCGTAATTCTTAAAGGGTAAGAATTTAAAAAAAAAAAAAAAAAAAAAAAAAAAAAAAGAAAATTCTCTCTGACGCAAATGCAAAAGGTTTTGAACATTAATATTTGCTCTATTCGGCAATTTTAAACATATGCGTCTGGATTATTCTCCGAGAAGCGTCAATACTTTTTGGAATCTCATAATTTTTCAAATGTCCTTGATTTTTAAAAAAAATTCAGTATCTATTTCCATATCATAATTTATTTAAAAAACAGAGAAATGGACCCTGTTCTACTTTCAACGTTAAGATGGAACGCGAGTCTAATATGAGGATACAAGAGATTGAAGAGGCATGCTAATTTTGTTTGGAAATGATTTGAATATGTCTTCGATTTCAAGAAAGGTGGTATTTTGGGCATCAGTCCTCGAAATCAAGCAAATTTTGAAATAAAAAAAAAAAAAAGAATCTTTTTATATTCTCATCACAATTAGTCTCCCAAGTAATACCTTTTAAATATGTTTTTCTCCCCGGGCTCGATAAAACGTTAAAATAAACTGGTGTACATTGATAAATATTCACTATTAAATAACAGAGAAAGATCAATCGAATCGTAATGCCCTCTTGGACTGTTTTATGAAGGCCCATGAATTTGGAAAATTAGAGATAACAGCCATGGACAAAAGTACAAGTATTAGCATCTTTTAAAAATTATCCGTTCGTTAGATGCTATTGTATTGGGAAAATATAAAGCTACAGAGATAAAAAAAAAAATAATCATTTTTACTTACACACACAAATCGATACTTAGTTGGATATTTTTAGCCTAAATTTCGGTATTAGTTCTTTATTTTCACTATCTCGCAACATTCGTCTTTAGTTATATTGTTTCGTTCGTGCTACAGGAAGTTTTTTAATGACTCCTTTGAAGTAGTTGGATACTCTCCGAGGTCTCGTTTGTGAAAATATGAAAGTATTCTACGGATTTAAGATCTGAAGACTATGAGGATCATTCTAAGAGATCTATATAACCATTGTATTAAAACCATTTTGAATCTGTAGCAGATTTATAACATGTAGCATCGTCTTGTTGGAATTTAATCCCATCCATATTTGTGTCTCCAAAATTCTAAGAAAGTGATGATTGTAAGACCGTTTAGACTACTAGTTAGAGGTTGTTGTTCTCTCACAGATGACCATTGCGCCTAAGCCAGCGGCCGCCTTGCATCTCTTGCGGCCGAGGTAGCCTATAGGTCATGGTCGCAGATTTGCGGTAAGCGTGTTTCGTCGAATCGTGGTTTCGAGCCCTGATGCTACTAAAGACCCTCCGTGTAGCCGGGGCTTGTGCATGTTTAATTGGTCTAGGCTCAAAGTCCTCACGTTAGCGAGGTGTGGAAGTTTGGAGAGGAAAGTACCAGCTCAGGTGTCGTCCTCAGCACTTGACCGAGGTTCGAAATTGTGAAGTCCATCTTTTTTTTTTTCTTGTTTTTAACGACATTTCCTCTTGCAGAATTTATCCTTCAAAATTATCGTACACAAAAGAGTGTATAAGAACAATTGTCATCACATAAAGACGGACAGCACGCATTTTTAGAAAGTATGCCTCACCACTATTTTGTTGTAAAAAAAATTTGTTTTTGGCAATAAATATTAAGTGCGGGGGTGGTTGTCTCTGGGTTCTATTAGTAGGTTCTATTGTCTCTCTTAGCTCTAAGCCCTCTGGGTGAGCTCGGTTCCCTTGGGCTTTCTACCAATAGCCCTCGGGTTCCCTTCTGGTGCGACGATAATAAAAACAATCAATCAATCAACCTCCTGATTTTGAAGGCTTAGAGAACAGTTTCAGCAAATCTCCTAGCAGTTTTAAGCATAATTTGTCACCACAGATCTTTGAGAGATTGCGCACAAACACGTGTTAGCGATCCGTCAATGCTGCCCGTTTCAATAATAGTTACTCTCTGAGTGTAGTGATCATTTTTCTTCCTATTCATTTGCGATTTAAATATGAACGAGAAATTTCGACACACTTGATAGTATCCAGCTAAAAAGATAAAAATCCACTAAAAGTAGCCAACTCAGACTAATACTCATTTCGAAGAAACCGTGAATTTAGCATTAGTGTAGTGATGGTTTTTTAGTAGCTACTGAATGGGGAAGGGTTTAAAGATGTTTGCTTACATTATTATCTGAACTCGATATTAATGTCCCAATAAGCAAATTAGATGATTTTGAGTAACATTTCCATAGACAATTTATACAGTAGATGACTACTAATGACTGACCATGACTGAACACGACTATCAATAGTGTTTAAAAACCACAGAATATCTACTGAAAGTAATTTTTCGAATTTCTACTATAGAACCGATTATTATTGGTAGTGTTCGTATTCTCAAAAAGATTTTTAATTAAAATTAATTAAAAAGGGGTCTTACAAATATTATGGACATTAATATTTACATTTATGTGTTATATAAATAATAACTGCGCTTACATATGAAGAAAATAAAAGAGGAGAAAGTAAGAAAAATATAAAAATTATTAAAATTTTTTTAAAAAAAATCTGATTTTTAGCTGCCAATAACAAAAATGCTTGATATTTTTTAGTCAATTGTTAGTTATTCAGGAGCAGGTGTGGGCAAATAGAGGCCTGAGGGCCACATATGGACCGCTAAGAGTTTTCTTGAAGCCCGCCTAGACAATCAGAAAAATTCACCTTCAACTGAGATTTTCTTGCCGTGCGTGATAATTTTAAATCAAAACTAGGCAATGCAAACAAGAAGGAAAAGTCATAATATCATTTCCCTTTATTAGAAAAACAGAAATTGTATAAATGTGTTTCTGTGCAAAGATTAGAAATTATTTGTAGAGTTTGAAGGATAAGTTTGCAAGATTATTTCAGGACTTTACGAAAATTGTGCCTAAATTCAATTCGCTCTCTTTTCCCATCAATGCTGATGATGACACAGCACCTGAGAACCTGCAGCTTGAACTTATTGACATGCAGTCATATTACTTTGTGAAAGAAATGATTAATGCTGTAACATTAGTTGAGTTTTACAATTTTAAGTCTTCTATAAGGTATGATGAAATTTTCTGGGAAATGTTCTCTGCATTTGAGTCTACATATATTTGTCTAATTTGTAAATATCAAATGTATTCGTAGCTATGAATAATATTAAATTAGCTCAAAAATAAACTGAATAAAACTGCCTCTATTTTAATTAATATTTATTAATTTATTATGATACAATTTATAACTTTCTTGACGTGAAAAGTTAACTAATTAATGCAATAATTTTAAAAGATGTGGCTCGTCACTAGCCCCTTTTTCCACAAAGTCGCCCCCGAGTCAAAACAATTGCCCACCCCTTGTATAGAGCTTATATTGAAAAAAAAATAGATGATAGAGAACTGTTTAATACCTCCAGTTCAAACGATGTACGAGAAAGTTTTACTCCTCTGAGATTTAGAAACAGCCAACCACTACTGAATTTCATTTTAATTTTTATGTTGAGTATTTTACAACAGGTGCTCTTTGATGTAAATAAAAACATGCGCAGAACCTTGTGTCAATGGGTAGGTGTTTTCGAGGCTTTGCTATTTATGCTAAGCTTCGCTTTAACTCAGTTTTTCATATGTTGTTATTATTTTTTATCATTATTTTAATTTGTTAATATATAAATATAAGCCAACCACGTGAGATTTTCTGATCCTTTTATACATATATCTGATTCTTTTATTGTTTCTTCGTATCTTGATCAATAGTATTTTCAAAATAGAGGAAGTGTCATCATTCGAATACTTATGAAGAGTAGTTTTGGCGTTCATAATATTTTAGTAATTTTGTGAAGAGCACAAATCTATGTTATGACTCTTTGGCTGGGATTCAAGCAAGGCCTGTGGGAAACGAAAATTTAAATCTTTCAAATAAAAGTTGATCAGAAATTGAAGCAGGGATATTACAGAATCACTAGAATGCGATACATAAATAGAAGAAAGAATAATTTATTAACAGAGATTTATATGGAATTCCAGAGATACAAATTTCTCCAATCTTTTATACATTCCGTTTTGAGTCTTGAATAGGTCCAGGTTCTCTTCTATCTACTGTAATACGATTTTAAATATACGTGTATAAAATAACAAAATCGTTTCACATTTTCTCGAAAGATGTTTAATTACTTACCTTCGATTTTTTTTTATTTGTTATAACACATCGCTTTTTTGAAGTAAAAGCAACTTTTACGAAAAGATTAAGATAGAGGGTAGGATTAAGGAGGGTTAACATACTTAGGAAGAAATAAAATATCAAAATTCACTATCACTCAAAATTTTGTGGAATGCTGGATAAGCTTCTGATTCAGCACAGGGTGTCTTCAGCTTCCATAACAAAATTAAACTCTTTGAGAAAGATCCGGTTTCTAAGCCCTTCGCTCACTTCTCATGTCTTAAGAGTAAAATTTCCAATATTTTAGTAAGAAATGGTAACTATAGATTCTACATACAAGCTGAACAGACTTGACAGAAGATATTGCAGACAGAAGGTAAATTTAATGATTTAAGGAACCTGTGAAATCATCAATTGCATTTTTAGAAAACCATTTTTTTATTGACACTTTAAAGAATGACAGTCCTATCTAAACGCCAATTGTTGGTGACATTGCTGTCTAGTTGGAGGAACTGAAACTTCAAAAGGATGAAAGATTCAAATAGGTAATATAAAATGGTGGCTCAAATATTGAGTTTTGAAAACAGGTTCCGAAACAAAAACATCGTAAAACCAAAGACGAATATCAGTTTTCGGTACTTTTGTTGTTGTCAGTGTTTGCATTGAACACTTAAATTTATTAAAAATAAACATTGGTCTGTTTTAACTGAACTCATGCGAGCTGTCCAAACATGTCTTCAATCACACTTTCGACAATTAACTGTTAAGATGGAAAAAATTCGTGGTAAAAAACACAAATTTTTGTAACATAATTGCTTGTTAGAATCAGTACAATATTTATATTTTTTTAGTGTTTTTGAATAAGAATAAGTTTCTTAATTAACGATAAAAGAAATAAATAACATTTGGACACTGATAATCGTATGTGCCTACCTTCGGATGACTTATTTTTTTTTTAAAAAAAAGTGAAACATTTATGTTTTTAGATATAATGGTCTATAAAATTGTAAATTCAAAGTCATTTTAATGAACTTTTTTTTTCGAATTTTGGCCATATTTGCTTAAAATTTAGTAAGAAATTACTTTTGCGCTTAAGTTCATGTAAAAAATTTTAATTAATATATTTTAGTTTTTATTTCAACAATATATTTAATATACATATATCTGTGCAGTTATCTCTTAAACTTACTGAGTTATACCAAAACTTATAAACACCTCTCTCTCTCTCTCTCTCTCTCTCTCTCTCTATATATATATATATATATATATATAGCTTTTTAAAATAAAAATAGCTCCAAAATAAATGGTTATATACTTAAAAGCTATGTTTGAGGTTAACAATGTACCTAGAGGTATATAGAGAACATTGTGTTAAAAATTCATTTGAATCTATGGAATTCTTTTTAAGAAATAAGATTTTTTGTAATAAAAAAAAAATTTAAATCGTAGTTTTCAAGAAAAAGTAAATAAAGATATTAATGTTTCTTAAAAAATTATATATATTTAAAACAATTCTTTGATTAATTACCCTAAAAGCAATTGCAAACCATTTTTTTTTAAATCGTAAATATATGGACTTTAATAAAAAGTAATGAAGAAACTTTCGAAAATTTTCACGAAAACGATGATTTTTGGTTAGAGGCATACCTTAAGTTTACTTTGTCAAAAGAAATCAAATAAATTAATTACTTTTGTATATTGAGAAGTTTTAGCTTACTATATTTCATACATATATGTTAGTTACACAAAAACCTAACTTATTGCCTTCCGCAGTCACACAAAGCTCGCGAGATATGCTATGGCCACCCTTACTACCAGGGGCTTTCAAAAAGTAAGTTACTCTCGAATAATGTAGGTCAAAAAACACTTTATTGAGAAGTGCGCTACAATGTAATATGACACACATAAAGTACATTATTTCTCTACATTATCTCCCAGTCGGTGCAGATTTTTGTCGGAATGTTGCACTAATCTTTCCATGCCCTGGCGATAGAAAATCACTCCTTTATCCTAGAGCTACCTTAGAACAGCTTTTGGAACCTGGTCAGCTTTGGAATATTGTGTTCTATCCAAATGTTCTTTGAGCTTGCCGGACACGTGACAGTCGTAGGGTGCCTGATCGGGACAGTACGATGGATGCTGCCAGACCTCCCATCCAAAATTGCTAAGCAAACCCTATGTCGTGCGTGCCTTGGGAGGTTTTGATTATCGTGCAAGAGGACAATGACTTTGTTTTGCACAGCTTTGAGTAAACTTGGTGTTTCGCAGTACAACTCAGCATCGATGGTTTGGCCCTTTCGCGTAAACTCGGGATAGACAACTACTTGGCACTAAAAAAAAAAAAAAAAAAACCGTAGCCATTATTTTACCCGCTGTTGGGCAAACGTTAGATATCTCATGTCTGATGTACTCAATGTTTTTGGTCTTCCTTGTCTTTTCGTATCGGTTTAGTCAGTGCAATCATCTTCAAACTGCTTTCACTGTTTCACAATGGCAGGAGATGACAATGCATGTGGTCCATACACTGCTGATATTTCAAGCAAGATAATCTCCGTATTCACGAAACGTTTTGCCCACAAAAAACGTACTGGTCAGTGCACTTTAACCATGAAGTAAGTTTCTTGCTGTCACACAATTTTTTTCCTCATACTACGCAGCAATGGTTGCCTCAATCCAAATGAAATTGTCATCCGTGGAAGCCGTGGAACTCAATTATAGTCTGCGCAAGCTTCGCTCTTGTTTTGCCTTACTGCAATCAATGGGAGAACAAGTGTAACTTACTTTATGAACACCCGTTGTATATATGCTTCAATAAGAGTGATGTCACATATGAACAAAAAAAAAGTAAACGACTGACCCAATTACAAAACACATATAAAAATTTGCATTTGTTTCAGTGTACGAATACTGTTTGCATGCCTCAAAATCACTAAGCTTTAGTTTTCTTTATATTTGAAAAAAACTTCAATGTATTTATTCAATTATTTTACTCAGTATTTACATTTGTAAAATAATTTTTCTTTAGATGTTATCTTTTGAATTATTTTTCTATTCAAATTAACATATTAAAACAATAGCTCCTTTTATAATAGCGCACTTGCACAAATACTTTCTACACTCACTGTACATCAAGTGTGAGATCAGAATAAATTTCTTTTATCTTTGCGAGTTTTAAAATATTGTATCTCGTATAATTTTAAATTGCAGCCGACATTGCAATTTAAGACTTATTTTTTCCTTCATATTTTTATTCACCATTTTACAAACAAGTAACTGATTTCTCGTTGAGTTTATATTCAGAAAAATCCATATAAGACCAATGTAATGTTAATTTCTCTTGAATTGCATTTGAAAATAATAAAATGCGTATTTAATAACATTTCGAGCATTATTGTTGAAAAATATGCATGATTCTTGAAATTCACGCTATAGATTCTTAAAAATTATTTAAGAAATTTTATTGATATATCAAAAGCTGCTTTCTCATACATAGTTAGAACTTAAGAAAAAAAAAGTGTAAACTTCATTAAAATTATTAACTCTCTAAAAGCATACAAATTTTTAAATTTTACATTTAAGGATATAATTGCAAAGAAAACCAAAAGGTGTCATATTTAAACATTCATAAATATCACAAATTAAACGTTTTCATTTCTTTGAAATATTTATGAACAAAATATCTTCATTTATTTGAAGTATTTTTATTCTGATACAAATTATAGACTGGATAACAAAAAGTTGATAAAACATTTAAAGTTTTGAGTAATAAAGTCAATCTTTTTATGGGAAAATGCTTAATTCTTTGAAGCCAGTTTTTGTCACGTCCAGTGCTACTGTTCTTAGTCGAGATAGTTTTGTCTGTAGTTTTTCAACGAAAAAAGATGATTTTTTTTGTCTGATTATTATCTTGAACTTGTGTCGTATTATTAAATTCGATTTTGATTGTTCGTTAATGTCTTTTTTTCAAGCAACGTGAGGGGTATAGGCGATGAATGATCATGACGACAATTCTCATAATTTTCAGCCTCGGTCAATTGGCGAGGACAACACTTGTGCTGCTGCCCCCTCAGCAAACATCCACACAAAGCTAACTAAAGGACTTGTAGCCTCGACTAGTTTAACGCGCTTCCGCTTCGACACGACGGGTCTTTATTCAAATCAGAACTGAACCCATGACTCGAGGCAAACGACGCCAGCCGTAAGTTCGCGAACATGACTACTAGATTACCAGGATTACTACACGCTACAAACAAGCAGAGTAAAAATGAGTGCGAATATTCAATAGAACTATCAAGAAATAAAAAGGAATTCGTAAGGAATTTCAAATTTTATCTTCCCCCCCCCCCTTTTTTTTTAAATGTTATAAATAAAAAGGTAAAATGCTTTTGTTTTTTCTTTAAAACGCGCGAATGTTTACTTAAACGTGTTTTTCGTCTGACCCTTCGACAGTTGTTAAACAGGAATTAACTTTCTTTTTAAATCCAAGTTGGAACTAATTCTTTTTCGGTGTAGCATGAGTGTCAATGCAATATCTCAACGTATGTGATGAATGTCCGAGGGATTATTTATGCGGCAAAATGCGATGAAAGCATCTTATCAAACGGAATACATTTAAAGGCATATGTCATTCTGTCACAAATAATGAAAGCTAATCCGCTCGCTTATCAACTGCAGTCGGTTATTTATGATCTTGATGGTGGTGGTGTTTCTTATTTCGTGCGGAAAAGAAAAAAAGTCGCGGAGCTGCAGAGAAGCCATCTTGACGCAGAGAAATTTTCATTTAAATATGACATTGAAGCGTAATTCAGATTTAAAGAATGAAGAGTGCTGGATACGTTTTCTGAAGAAATCTAAAAATGACAAGCGCAATTCATATGGGTCGAAACTCTCAACCGAACTGATCTAAAACTGATTAATGCAATATTGTTTATTTGAACAAACTTATGTATTCTAAAACGAAAAATTTGATTTAAAGATGCATTTAACATACGTCTTAGTTTCCCGATAGTGAAGACCTTAATTCGCAAGTATATATATATTTTAGACACTAAAAAATTGTTTATCAATATCCCCGCTCCTCAAATGATACGAAAACTATTTTTCTCCTTCCCTCTTATTTTTGGCCACGGTATCCTAGTGGTCCTGACCATGGCATTGCAGCCGGCGGTTTCGTCGAGTCGTAAGTTCGAGCCTGTGGTGCCACTAAAGACCCGCCGTGTAGCCTAGATTGATGCACGTTAAATCTATCGAGGCTCGAAGTCCTCCCGTTGGAGTGGAGTGGAAGTTAAGTGAAGGGATGACAGCTCCAGTGTAATTCTCGTCACTAGACCAAGGGTTAAAATTACGAGGTGTGTCGCCAATAGTCCTCGTGTTGCTTCCAGCTCGACGTTAATAAACCCAACCAACCGACCTTCTTATTTTCCTTTCTTACATAAATTTGACTGAACGAATTTAAGCGAAAAGTTTACTTCCAAAGCAGAAAACAATTTGTTCTAGAAGAGTAAGAATACTTCTCTTTAAATGCACGACACGATATTTATTTTTATAGCATAATTTGAACTTGGTATATCCTTATAAACAAAAATTCTCGGAAGTTTTATCAAGCAGTAGTTTACATTTCGTAATAAGAGAAATAAACCTAAATCTGTAATACAACCATACCGAACAGGGTGAAGGGAGTTTTTCTGTCGAACCGATTTTCGAACTGAAATTTATTTAGTAATTTTACTTTCCCCGTACCCAATCATTTCGCGCATACTTAAGAACATTACACCTGAATAACTTTCGCAGAAATGTTAGGGTAGTTTAGGAAGACGGAAGGTCACGTGTTCTATATCCATCGACTGTCATGTTGAAGAAATAGAGGAGATGAATTTTGGTAAGACTAGCCAGGTCTTCATAAGTATGATACGGTGAGTGAGTTTCCAGGCCAGGTGTCGTTTGTTCACAGTCCCGAGTTCAAACCACGAGTGGTAATGTGAAGCCGCGACGGTGTTGTAATGTAATGAACGTCTTTCCATCAGTAAATAACGAAACACTTCACCATTAATGAACATTTTAACAAATGTTATTTTTTGAATCTTTTCATTCTTCATCTCGTCTTCTCGGTTCGCCGAGGAAGTTTTTGCTAGACCTTGACACTCAAGCCGTTTCCTCTTGTCGGTCGTTTCCTCTGAGGGCGACGCGCTCTTTCGAACGCGGTTCAGGATGAAGGGACAGTACAGTGGGTATCTTTCACAGGAGTAATACAAAGCTCGATACATAAACGGGGAAGAAAGGCAGTAAAATATAAATTAAACTCATACATAGCTCCTCGTAAACATCATATAAAAAAAACCCAATTTTTAAACAAGAATTCTGGGAAATTTTCCATATATGATGCATAAGAAATGAACTTGCAAAAAGGACGCTACTTATGCGTGCATTTGTAATGTTCTCAGATGGTTTAGTGACCCTCTGATTTCGTGAAATAAAATGCTTTCGCGAAGAAAAAATGTGCCTTTCTACAGAAAAAAAATTCCAAAATTCTTAACTGTTTGGTCAGAGGAAGGAGGAAAACACCAATTATTCAAAGTCAGGTTCTGTATTTCAATAATTTAGGAAAAATGAAATTGAATTAAATTATTCTTTTTATAAATTGAACATTGATAAACGTGAGAAATCCACAATCTATATCTTTTCCATGCATTTAATTTATTTTAGTTTGAATATAATAGGAACAAACGAGTTTTCTGCATAGCAAATGACATGTAAAATATTAATTAAATTTATGACTTTCTTGAATATACCAAGTAAAATACAATTTAGCAATACTTAAATGGATCTCAAGGGAGTGGAGCGTGATGTGCTTCCATTAGTTTCGATTCAAAATTTTTCCCTTTAATTAATAGTGTTATTTTTTGTAACCCAAAACAATAGTTATCTGAGGTAAAAGGCAAGCAAGCGAAAATTTGCATTCTCTTTTGTTCTTATCCCTACTGGTGAGACAGAGAATATCGTCCTCCATTTGCTAAAAGTTGTATTTCTCACGTTGTATCACATTAGTCTTGATATTATTTGTAACGACTTAAAAGCTCTCAGTTACTGACTATCGACTACTCTATGAAATGAAATTTGTTTTAATTTTCATTTCACCTTTACGATGACGTGTGCAATGGTAGTACATGACGCATGTTGTGAGTAACCGTCGTCCCCATCGATGGTACACATTTTTATGTAGATTTTACTACGCTAAAAAAAATCAAACTTTGAGTAAAGCTTTAAGTTAAAATTTACGTTAGCAAACTTAAGTAAACTGCATGAATTCAAACAAATTTGATGTTACTAAACTAGAATGATAGCAATGCCTGCCCTAGAGCTTATGAAGCCGTAGACAAACCCCCCAAAAGCCCCTTGCAGCCTTCCCCTAAGTTTTTTTAAAAAAACCTCAAAATTTTTCAAAAATAGCATGAATAAAGAGCAACGTTAACTAGAAAAAAATGCATATCAATGAATTATGCAATAAACTAATATAGATTTACAGAAAATTGCTATATCGAAAAACAAAATGTGCACTTCTAACGAGCTAACGACAACGAACTTACAAATTAAAACTGGTACTTACTATTTATAGAGATAATTTAAATATGCTTATAAAATAATAAATAAAACTAGTTCAGTAACATACAAAGTCTAAACCTGTATTAAAACTAACTCTTTCGAAGTTTCTTTTTTGCAAAATCGCGAATACTTCCTTTTATATTTAATTTATTACTCAATTTATGTTCAGTGGCCGATATCGCCAACCCATTAAAACAATTTTCAGTAGACATGATATTTTAGTAATTTTTTTTACTATTATTTTTAATTTAGAAAAAGTCCTTCTACCGGTAGCAACAATTACGGGTAGCGTCAGAAATTTCTTAAAGCAATGCTAAAATTTCCCGAATTTTAAAAGTAGTAATGATTGTAAGAATGTCACGGATTTTTCTTCCTGTTGTATTAGTTTTTACTACTAATTTATTTTCCAGATTCAAAAATCGAAATTATTTTTGTGGGTTGAGTTTTTCCCCCGTTCTAGTTAAGGCCGTTTTGCCACCATAGGCAGCCACTGGCCTTGCCTGCAACCTAGAACCGGCCCTGACTGTAGTCCCATTCTAACTTTAAGGGCGTTTCTCAAATCATATTTATTAGAAATTGAATTATTAGAATCAAGAATTTCCCATGCATGTTCTATGGGATTTACATTTGCCGACTGAGGTGAAAAATTCGCAAATGAAATTATCTATCGACATAGGTGAGTAGAAAGTATCAACCATTGAGAGAAACATTATGAAGTATTTTAGAATATATAAACCCCTGAATAATTAACTGAATTGTTGAACTAGATCTACTAAATAATTAAATTTTATAACATGCTTTATCGGCATTTTAGAAAGCTTTATAGTAAATTTTCTTTCAGTATAACACATTTCGACCCACATCGAAAATTCTGCATAGTCTGTTTCCAGATATACTATTTACAGGAGACTCAATCACGCTGGTCTCTATGCAAAATGACTAGCAGTTTTCCTTCCCTTCACATCTACCTATAAACGCCCTCGTTGATACTGAATTTTGGAACATTAATATTAGAGTTTGGTACAGTAGGCCAATGTGAGTTCCATAATGAATCTCGTTTTAATCTGAACTGTGATTCTCATCTGCTAACTATTTGTCGAGATCGTGGAACTCGTTTTCACCAAAAGAACATCACGGAAGGACATTGTTTTTCGTCAAGAAGAGTCATGGTTGTGGGCATGCATCATGCTGAGCGGCCGAACAGATCTCCATACCTTTGGGACGGAATCTCTGCTAAAAGTTAAAGAGATTAAATCCATGAGCTTTACGTTCTTCTGCTTTGAGGTTCTGTTGGTCCTGACTTTATATTTATGAATGATAACAAGCCTTGTAGCAGTGCGAGTGTGATCTCACGACTTCCTTGAAACGGATAATTACCGACGCATGTCATAATCTTTTCAATCGCCTGATCTGATTTCTTTCGAGCATGTGTGGGATATGCTGGGGAGACAACTTGCACTTCTTCCGCACCCATCACGCTCCGTTCAAGAGTTGAAAAGACTTCGGAACGGAAAAACTCTTCGTCACACGTTTGGAATTCTTTGAGCCCACAACTCCTCTACAATGTCACAGCATATATAAGAAATCATTGTGTAGCGCGCCTGTCTGTCACTGATGACCACATACTTTATTAAACCGCAGTATAACCTTTTTATTCGTTTATTTTCACTTAAAGTGTTACTATTTAGTATGTTTTCATCAAGATTGTTTCTTTGGACAATGAAAGTAATTATTGTTGTTCTTTATCATTGTTTTCTTGTTGTATGATAATTTAACACTCATATATCATGCTTCCGTCATTCCGATTTAGATTTCCTTCATTGTTTACATAATTATCAATTATGATTAACTTTTGGACACTAGCATACATTTTAGTGATGACGCATTAAAATAGTTCCTCTAAAGCAGGCGCTGACAAACATTTAACACGCGATTTTTCTTCTTAAATATGTACAGTGAGCCCCCTTCCTCCGAAAAAAACACACACATATGAGCAAAAACTTTAGCACAGGTTCATTTTATAACAATTTTGTATCACGGCGTATATGCTCTTAAAATAAAATCCAAAGTAAAGAAAATCTTTTAGATTATTATTGAATAATTTTATTTTGTTTCAAGAAAACTTATAAATAAGTTATAAAAATTAAACAACGTGGAGATTATATTAATTTTGGCACTCCTCCTTTAAAAATAAAATGAAGGGGGAAAAAAACTTGGATATTTACACAATGCAGCAAATAATATCTGTTAAACTTAAAACAAAAACTTGTAACTTTGTGTGTGAAGTTCTTGAGCTGCTATGATCTTTTATAGGTTGTAACCGCTTATTCCTCAAAACGAATAGTTTTTTTAGTGAAATCTGTTGGTATATTATATCATACATTCTGAAAGGCACTTTTAAGATTATTTTCATACTTAATCTTTTTATCTCTCAAATGCTCCTTCATATACACTCATAAATGCTCTATAGGATTTATACCTGGACTTTGGAAAGAATAAGGCAGTACTTTTTTACTGTGCTCTTTTCCTTAATTAATAATTTCTTCACAATCCAAGTGTTGTACTTTTAGGATCATTTATTAAAGAATAATTTCCATTTAAATTTAAGTTTGCAGCTGTATGTACTAAATTTTCTTTTAAAATGTCTAAATATATTATTTTTTACATTGTACCATTAATAAACACTAAACTTCCATCACCACTATTCTCATAACTCTCCATATCATAACGCATATGCCCCCATGTTTTATATTTGCGCTCAGACTTTAGTACTGTGCCTTCCCTTAGTCATATACAAGGGGGAGGGGAGGCATGAGATCCAAATAAACTAAATTTTGACTCATCTGTGAAAAGAAAATACTTCCAAAAATCTTACGGCTTTGCAACATAGTGTTTACATTTCTGGCAGATAGCAAGTTTCTTTTGAGGTGTGTATGCTGTACAGTCTTTGGTATGCAATTTTTTTTTTTATAATCTACAGATGCACATAAATTATAGGGCCTTAACCACCTCTGTGGCTACTGTAGAAATTTTTCATGTTCTTTTTCAGTAATCTCGTAATCCGTCTTTCTGTTTGAGATAAGTTAATCTTTTTGGGCCTATCACTTCCTCTAGGTCTTTCCAAAATTCTGTACTTTTTATATGCATTTATTATGCAATACATCGTTGAATGGTGTTCCCAATATCTGCAATATCTCTAATACTTTCTCTTTCCACACGTGTCACAATTAATATTTTCATATCTATAGAAGTCTACTTTTCTTCATTTTCGAACATTTTAGTCAAGCAAAGAAAAACTTAATGCATTTAATCTTATAGCTTTGACTTGGAATGACCCTAGAAATCAACAACTTTAAAATTTCATTAAAGACAATATAGAGTGCAAGTTAAATAAGTATCTAAGTTTTAATTTGGTTGTGAAAAACAACTTTCCTTTTAAAACTATTTCAAAATTTAATGTAACATTTCAATGAAGTTAAAACTATTTGAATTTTTAATGAAATTACTTTTTCGTTCACATTTTGATATCTATAGCACAATTTGCTTAAAAATATTGAGTGACAAAATCAAACCTTGTTACCTTCTAACTTTTTTTTTTTTGGTTCACTGTAAGTTGCAAGAATTTATTCATTCGAAAAAATGTCTGATGCTATGGAAACGAATAGTTCACAATTTCAAGTATGTAAAATTTTCACGTTGGACTGCTTAACGATAGCTATGTGGTAGCCATGGACGAAGCTTCGGATTTTTTCTCATATACGACGCAGTAGCTCAATCTCCTATTTATTAATTAAAAAAAACATACTTGAAAAAATGTAATGTTGCGCGTCACAAACAAAACGAACATGCATCTTTAAAAACTGGAGGATAGGGAGACCTTGGGGATATGAAGACGAAAAATAGAAGTTTGCAATAAATGTTCGCAAAATTTCATTTCATGGACTGTTGCCATAAACCTCAAAGAAGGGATATAGCTGTAAGAAATTACATAAATGAAATTAAAGTAAAAGCTCCGTTTCGACTTCAGAAATGAAGGGATTTTTCTTAAAAAAAATTTAACGTATGATTTCAGGACTAATTCTTTCAATATTGTTTACTCTTGTGGTAAATAGAGTTAATGTCGTAAAATAGATGCAAAAGAAATCGATATTTTTTATATGTTACGAAAGAAAAAATGAAGATCCGAGTGTCGTTCAATAAGTCCTTGGAAAATCCAGGAGATGGCGCTCGTAGCATCGAAAAAGATTTGTTTTTAATAAGCTTCATGACTCACTAGACAGTCGTCTCAGTTTCAACTACTCGTATTCGTGACCATGACACCTTTCGCCTTTCAAAACTTATTCATCATATCTTTTCCGGCCAATGAGATCATCCTCGCTTTCTTTGGGGCAGATTCAGCGGAATTAACCCATAGTTTTTATTGTTGCCTGGTCGAACAAAGTTTAAACGTTGACAAACAAACTAAGAGAAGCTCGAAGAGATCTTACTTCGTTGGGAAAAAATATAGATGGAACATGAATAAAACTATGAATTTATAATATTCCGCATTTTTTTTTTTTTTGTCAAGAACAATTCGTAAAATGCTTTACAAATGTTTCTAAAGCTCTGTATTGGGTTCTAGTTCATACTTAAATTTGTTATAAAACTTGTCAATGGAAAATCTTTCATTTAATGCGACTGAAGGGGAAAAAAGTTTCAAAAAATAGAGCATTTGGTCTTGTCTTATATGTATGTGACACTTGCATTGATAAAGCGAGCTACGAAATTCAATGTTGGGCATTACGGCTTGAGCTTCAGTCAGACTGTTTTCGTGTTAACAATGGAAATTTTGAAATGTTTATTTTTCTAGAATAACTATTCATTGATGAGCCATTCAAATAAATTGAACAAATATACTAAATCTGCGCCTTTTGAATGTTACTTAAAAATGTTTTTCGGTAGTGTTAGTAACAGTAAAGTTAAAGTGTTAATTGCAAACACATGGTAAAAAAATATCAATGTTTCCGAATCGAAAAATGTGTTTTATAGCATCGTTACTGGCCATTATATCCTGTTGCCGCGGCTGCTGAGGGTCACTATTACGAGCTCATGGCTCATTTTTTCGCTTGATTCGCGTGTTCGAATCCAGATTACACTCGAAAACTAGTCGTGTAACCCTATAAAGGCTTATTTTTATAAAATACGAACATCGTGACTCCTGGAACAATCGTAACATTTTAGTTTCCCATGAGGTTTACAGTGCCTTTGGTAAACTCGATAATGGAATGCCCAAGACACCCTTCTCTACATAGCCTCAACGCTCCTTGTCACCAAATTTTTCATATTTTTTAAAAAATTTATTTTATAAATGTCTAGATCACAGTAACGCCTTATTTGGCACATCATAACCACATCTGGCTCTTGAGCCTTAGGAACTTCAAATTTCATTCACTTACCCGCCATGTAGCATGGTACATTAAATCTGTCGGGGTGTTGAGTACTCTTGTTAAGCTAGTGTGGAAATTAGAAGAATAGGGAATCAACAACAGTCGTCCTCGTCACTTGACCGTGCTTCAAAATGATACGCTGTGTTTGGACAACTGGCCTCGTGTTGTTTCTAAGTGCGACGTTAATAAATAGTCAGTCAATCACA
>BMAW01112750.1:39539-60163 GCA_019974015.1 Nephila pilipes
TAAACCTATTTATTCCTTATATAAACCTATTTATTCCTTATTTAAACCTATTTATTCCTTATTTAAACCTTTTTATTCATTATATGGAAACTAAGAAAGATTTTCAAGTGGAAGTTATTCAATTTAAATTTTGAAAAATTCATTTCGTTATTTTTCATCAATACAAAATGAAATTCTGATGACTGGAGTCAATTGAATTTATGTGGTTAGGTATCCATTATTTAGAAATGGAATTGAATTTCAAAGCAGCATTGCGTAGAAAAATAAATTTGAAATATCAATTTTCGAAGCTGAAATTTCTAAAAGTAGTGCAGATAATAATGATCCACACTAAAAATCGAAAATAGTATATTACACGAATGGGAGTTCTTCACCAAAATTTTTTATATCAATGCAGAAACATGCTGATATTTTTTATAAAAGTTTTTGTCCACATACTTATGTGAAAAATTATTTTCTATGTTTTTGTAAAATCTAGCTAACGGAAATAACTTTAGAAATGGACTGGCTGCAAATTGCTTAAAGTAACGAATACGGAATAGGAACCTAATATTAAGAAATTATCTGAATATAAGCGGAGACATTCGCATTAAATATATTTTTATCAGTTTTATTACACATACACACATATCTATAACTGTAGTAATAAAGAATACAGTTCTTAATCTGTCTATCTTTGTCTTTCTTTATTTTTTCTTTAATCAAATGCTGAATACCCCGAGATTGGTGTCACCTGGTGTCACACATATCCCCCCAATGTTATCATTTTTTGACCTCAAATTTTTATTTTTTTCTTCGTATACAGTTGTAAATGTTGTAGAATTAAAAGGAAATGTAATTGTTTAGTGTATTTTAAAAGTGTAGACACAAAAGGTGTCAACTATCAAGTGTCTCTGTTAACAAACGTTCGGGGTTTCAAATTTATTGATACCTTTTCTACCCCACCTTACCTTTGACCCCCGTTTCAAAAACTGTTTACCACTTCATTCCATAATATCAAGCGATGAACATTTCCAAAAGATTTTATCGGAAGTTCTTGAGACTGATTTATTGATAGTTTGGGTTTGAGGAATTTGTCATGTAGCGAGGGTTGCGGATGTTATATCTGTCGGAGCACAAAGTCCTTACGTCGGATAGCTATAGAATTGGGTGCCAGATCAGGTATCAACCTCGTCACTTAATCATGTTAAGAAATTACGAGGTCGATCGCCAACAGCCGTTCCGGTTTTTGAAAAAAGGTTCCGTATAAATTAAAACTAACAAATCTTCCAAATCCATTTAAAGGGTTGACAAAACTTCTAGTAGAATTATCCCTAATTTTAATGCCCAACATGTATTTCTCAACCCGCTAATATATAGATATATTTTTCAGATAAAACACAAAGCAAATTTTACCTAACTTTTTTGGATAATATTTAAATAGTATCCCAACAGTATCTTCCATGGAAAAAAATTAATGAATTTGAGCTTTGCTTAAATGTAAAGTGAAATGAAAAAGTAAAAAAAAAAAAAAAAAAAAAAAGCTTTTGGTCTGAGGAGATATTGACTTCCTCAACTGGTTAAATAAAATAAGAATATCTTTGAATGGTGTAAATGGACTTACCGCTATTTCCTCTTTGTAAGAAAATGTGAATAGCATCACGTAAGATGTAAAAATAATGATAAAAAATAAGAAAAGGAGTAAAATTAAATAATGGCTTGCGAATATAAATCGTCACTTTCAAATGTTACATTTGTTGTTGAGAAAAAACAGTTTCTCTACTCTAATAAACATCAATTTTGATGGTTATAATTAGGAAAATTGGCACTCTATTTATCAGAGGTTGTAAGATAAAGAGTAGGAAAGGAATTACCTTTTAATGGAAATTTAAAATTTAATTGTTTACTCGATTGGAGAACACCGACGCAAATGGACTTTTTTCTCACTTTGATGAGCCGCATCAACGAAGAACCGTATTTTAACGAATCATGAGAAGCAATGATTTCCTTTTATTCAATTTGTAGTTACTTTTTTTTCTTATGCATTATTAGTTTTTCATTCATACAGTTTCAAGAGTTCTGTATTTAAACATTTTCAGTGAAATCATAAAATTCTGAATAACCCAAAAAATAGCCGCTAAGCCAAATTTTATTATGTTTATCGATTTTCATAGGAATTTTTTTTAAATTAATTTTTTCTGTTATGAATCCTGAACCGGTAAAGGATTTCCCCCTTCGATTCTCTCCCGTCTTCAGATGAAGAGAACGATGTGCATTTATTTCCTTCTTCCAACACAATTAGCCAATACATAATGTCGAGGTTCATTGTTTGTCAATTCTCACTCGGGCATGAAATCTCATGTTGACGACGCAGAAGTGGTGACGGTTCAGTAATTCACTGATTCCAAAATCGCCGAAATTAACTTCTTCTCTTTTCCGTAACTCTGTTTCGAGATGTTTAACTAAAAAGGAAATGGATAGGCAGATGGCTCATTCGGTACACTTACAATACCTTTGCACAGTCGATAAAAGTGTGCGGAATAAATTAGAGACTGTTTTTTAGTTGATGTAATTTATTATTATACCATGGGGACTCTCATCAGCTGGTGGAATAGCTTTAATTTCGAATGTAAAATTCGAAGCAATAGTTTAGTTTTTTATTAACGTTGCACTAGAAGCAACACGAGGGCTATTGGCGACGGACCTCGTAATTTTGAGTCACGGTCAAGTGACGAGGACGAAACCTGAGCTGGCACCCCCTCTCCTAACATCCACACCACGCCAATGGGATGACTTTGGGCCCCGGCTACACGGCGGGTCTTTGGCGGCCAAGGATCGAACTCGCGACTGAACGAAAACCACCGACCGTGAGTCCACGACCTTGACCACTAGGTCACCGCAGCCCTCAAAAAAACTAAACTAAACTCTACATCACGTCAACGGGAGGATTTTGGGCCCCGACAGATTTAACGTGCATCAGTCCCGGCTACATGGCGGGTCTTCAGTGGCCAAGGTTCGAACTCGCTACTCAAAGGAAACCGCTAGCCACGAGTCCGAAACCATGACCGCTAGGCTACCACGGCCACTTGAAACAATAAGAATCTCACCGTTGATGAATAATAATAATAAATAAATAAATAAAAAAAACATCATGTTTTGTGTCGAACGAGATAAATTATATAGATAAACCCATAATGTTATTTTGAACTATTAATATCACCTTTTTTAAAACTAACGAAACACTATAAAATATCTGTGTTGTCATTGAAATTCAATTTGTGTGGAACACCTATATGAATTATGAAACGATAACGATAAAAATAACTTGGTTGAAATGCATGTTTGTAAGAATTAGGCAAGAAGTCGTAGTCTCAACCTGGGGACTATTCCTCAATTGTTGTTCCAGATCTTCGTTATTTAATGGTTCCCGAATCTCGCGATCTACCATGTTCCATTCCTGTTCAGTAGGCGAAAAGTCTTAAGACAATGCTGACCAAGAAAGGATTTGAAGAGCATGGAGGCATTACATTAGGTAAGCAATCCATATGGGATCTCTGACATTATTATACCGGAAGATGGTCATGGGATGATGTTCCATGAGGGTAACGTTGTAGGATATCGTTGAACTGTTGAAGTTGTATGTAGAACCCCTAAGGTCGTAGGTGATTGACATTATCACACCAAAAGTAAAAAAAAAAAGGCCTACTCGGGATTGTCGACTTGACCTCTTTTCCTCGTGGATGCGATTATTATCTCACCGATCGCTATGGGATCTTGTTGTTCTGGAAATCGGTTACGATGTCACTCCTGAGATGATCATCAACTAGCGTCTTTAAGTATTACTTTAGCGTGGTGGTCCCGCTTCAACCATGTGCCGTGAAACCATAGAAAGACTACCTGAAGAAGATGTAACACGTTGTGCGGGGAACAATGATGCCCATGAAGCAGTCCGAACTTGTCGAACAATCAGTTTAGTTTTTATTAACATCGCACTAGAAGCAACACGAGGGCTATTGGCAGAATACCCAAGGGAACCGAGCTCACCCAAAGGGTTTAGAGCTGCAAACCGGACTCCCGGGAAACAATCACCCCCGCACTCAGCATTTATTGACAAAATAACATAAGATTTACATAATTTTGAAATAAAGGTTAAACAAAATGTACAAGGTATTTGTACAACAAAAAATATACTTGACAGAAACACAAGAAATAGTTGAAATTTTCTTACAGAAATAAGATACACAACAGGTTAAATAGCACAATACAAAAACGTCCACAAACTCGTAAACCAAAATGAAGTATTAGGCAAAGGGCTATTGGCGACGGACCTCGTAATTTTGAACCACGGTCAAGTGACGAGGACGACACCTGAGCTGGCACCCCCTCTCCTAACATCCACACCCCACCAACGGGAGGATTTTGGGCCCCGAACAGATTTAACTTGCATCAGCCCCGGCTACACGGTGGGTCTTTGGCGGCCAAGGATCGAACTCGCGACTGAACGAAAACCGCCGGCCGCGAGTTCACGACCTTGACCACTAGGTTACCACGGCCCCTGTCGAACAATCAATTGATCTTATCTAGCAATCGTTTTGCAGATGCAACAGCCGTTACATCTCAGCTCCATGTTATGAAACAGCTTCGCGTTTCCCAACTGCTCATTGTTCTTCGAAGTCGTCCAACTTTCTAAGGGACTCTCGAGTAGACGGCATTATTACCAATGCCTCTGGGAATTGCAGCGGTAACCACTAGAAATATAGTAACAGCTACTTCTTGTTAGCTGTTTTGTAAGAACATGCAATTTTCTTAATTAATTTCTATTACCATCATATTTAGAAGCAACACGAGAGTTATTACTCAGGGAGATCTAACTAATTCAAAGGGTTTGCAACAATCAAACCGATCTCCCCAGGAAAAGGTCATTACAAAGTGAGAAGAATCGCAAAGCAGCACTTGACAGAATAAATTAAATTCACATGGGTTATTTATATTAAAAAATTCTATTCCATAAATAGAAATTATAATCAATTGCAATTTTTCTGCAAAATAGTAATTTCACAACGACCTTAAGATCATTCCAAGATAAAGATGATTTGCGCATAATTTGAAAACTTCACATGTAAGATAAACAAAATTAAGTAAATGCTTAATAAAATAACATAGATTATTAAGAAAATTAAATTTACAGATCTTTGTAAAACAGAAAATGACAAGGGAACAACTGTTCTAAGTAAAAACCATGTCCAGATTATTGTAGCACATATACAGATAAAGAAAAGCGAGTTTTGAATAATTAATTCAGTGATTAATTTTTTTAAAAAAAGGAAACTAATCCCCCGGTAAAAGCAAAAATGAACATGTACATACAAATATACATTATTTACAATTTTTACACTATACACAAATATTCACAGCACAAAGATCTTTTTTGAAATAGTAAGGAAAAAAAGTCTATAAGTCAGTTTGTTTTACAAAAATATAAAAAAATAAATAATTATACAAATATATATATATATATATATATATATATATATATATATATATATATATATATATATATATATATAGAAGCAAATTAACAAACCAGGGAACAGGAGCAATAGCAAGGCCTACAAAAAGAGAAAAAAAAAATAAGGAGTAAAATAAAAGAAAATAAGCCGAAAATAAACATAATAAATAAAGACCGAAATTTTTCAGTAATTAAAAAATTTTACCTTATAAAAAAAGAGAAGATATTCTATTGTGGACGAATCTTGGTAATATTGATGTTCATGTGCTCATGGTCTAGTGACGAGAACGACACTGGAGGAGGCATATCTTCTCTAAACTTCAACATCACGCCATGTGAGGACAATGAACTTCGAAAGATTAAGTATGCAACAGCTCTGCTACACAACCGGTTTTTAATAGCTTCGGTATTCGAATCCACGATTCGACAGAAGCAACGCCACCTGTGAACACATGATCAGGATCTCTCGGTTACAACATCCTCGATTGCATGAGAGAAACGCGTACTATGACTGACACTTTGACTTTGAAAAGGAAAACATTTTCAGTTTAGGGATACATGCGTGGGTGTTCAATTAATCCTTTAGAATTCCGAGAAATAGCACTCGAAGCATCGAAAGTGGTTTGTTTTTATCAAGCATCATGACTCACTAGGGAACTGTCTAAGTTCCCGTTACTCGTATTCGTGATCACGACGCCTTTCACACCTCAAATATTCTTCGACTTAACTTTTCCAGACGATGAGATCATCCTCGTTTTCTTTGGAGCAGATTCATCGAAAGCAACCCATTGTTTTGATCGTTGCTTGGTTTCCGGTGGATATTGATGATTCCAAGACTCATTGATAGTGACAAGTCGACGCAAAATGACATTGACAACTAGTCGCGGCAGCAATCAAATTTTGATTGGGTAGCAAATGACTACCAAATCAGAACTAACTGATGAATCAATGTCAAATTTGTTTCGTCTCCGTTTAACAAATGATAGCACCCAATGGTACTTTTTGAGCTATTATCGTAAAAAGAACTGAAATTGTGTCTAACATCTCTGTACTGATTTGTGTGAATTTCTATTACTTTGACTTTCACATTCAGTGAGTAATCAACTTAGAAGTACTGAGTGTAGAATTAAATGATAATGAGGCATCACACTAGCACAATTTGCATATTCGTCAAAAGCAAATGTAGAAAAAAGAAATGATAATCACATTTCAATTGGTTGCATTCCACCTAATCTGTTCTCATATTCCAACACAAACTGTCTCATGAAACCAAGGTGTATCAAATTTCGGAGATGTTACGAAATAAGGAACTGTGCTGATTAGATGGAACAGTGGAATCTGTTTGTCTCAACTATGACTGCTCCGAACCATATAAAGGAACAGTCTGAATCGAGTTAGGTCTTAGTTTTGCAACAAGCGGTTTCCTTTACTTGAAAATGTAGACGTTCCACTCATCGAGAGACCTCCACAACTGCTCTAGAATCGGTTGGGTGAATTTGGATGTAACCAAAACAGAGAGTTCTTAGAAAATATGTGTCTGCAAGGATTTTTCAAGTTTTAACTTAATCTCAGCAAAAATATGGAGATATTTATGTTCCGTGACGTTGTCTTAGCAGATAAAGTTAATTTTTTCGGTGAAACATAGATAAGTTTTGTAGATGTTGTACTTAGACAAATATATATATATATTTCATAATTTCCATTTTTAGCTTGTCTCTAAAACGTTCCAGGATAGGGGTTGATAGGGACACGGGAAAAGAAAAAAAAGAAGGGGGGAGAGGGTATTTTTCTGCCTGTACCACTGTTCCTTTTTATCATTGGGTGGCTTGGTTGAATGAACGCCGCTCTATGGAACGACACGAGGCCACTCCCCGTGTAATCCTGAGCCATTATCAAGTGGCGAGAATGATATTTGAGTTGGTACTTCTTTCTACGAAATTCCACCCTCGGGAGGTTTTGTTCCATTCAAAACGTGCTCTCTTTATTTTTGCATGACGAGTTCTTGGCGGAATCAGGGCTAAACACAAAATTCGCTGAGTATGTGAATTTCTCTCTTATTCATATAAAATCTTATAATTTTTTTATTTATATGTATGCATATCTATGATTTGTAATGAAGACATGACTTCGATTGATTGATTATTTATTAACGTCACACTTTGATGCAACGCGATAATTCTTAAAAACAGATATCGTAATTTTAAACCACGGTCAAGTGGTTTAAAATTACGACACTTGAGATAGCACCCCTTCTCCAAACTTACACATCACGCTTACGGGAGGACTTGAAGCCTCAACTGATTTAACGTGCATCACATCCGTTATACAGCGAGTCTTAAGGCTCCCATCTACCATGGAGATATTTCATGGATGTATATTAATTCTATGGACTTTTGATTTTAATTCTCACATATTTACTATTTGATCTATTGGAATGCAATAAAGTGCATCTGAAAGAGCAAAAAAGAATGGATGATTCTGCGGAATTATTTTTTTCTTAGGATTTTTAAAAGTATTATTACCCCTATTTTAGTGGCCTAGTGGATAAGGCAGTGGACTCGTGGCCGGTGGTTTTCGTCGAGTCGTAGGTTCGAGCCTGATGCCACTAAAGACCCGCCGTGTAGCCGCGGCTGATTTCCGTCAAATCTACCGAGATCTAAAGTCCTCCCGTTGGCATGGTGTGGAAGTTAGGAGATGGGTTGTCGTCCTCGTCACTTGACCGAGGTTCAAAATTACGAGGTCCGTCACCAATATTGCTCCTAGTGCGACGTCAATTAAACCAAACAAATCAGACCCCTATTTTATTGTTTCGTGTGCGAGTTTTCTGGTCTTTAAAAAATATTTTCTAAATATTTTTAAAAATCGGTGGAAAAAATTAATTCCCCAAAAACCTTCATTATTTTTTGCTCTTTCAGATGCACTTTATTCCATTCAAATAGATCAAATAGTAAATATGTGAGAATTAAAGTCGAAATTCCATAGGATTAACATTGCGTCCATGAAATGAAAATGGCGGGATGACAGGAGCCTTAAATGGACTCGAATCAACGACTCGACTGGAAGAACGTCTCGCGACCATGACTATTCAACTACCACGGCCGTAAACGCCCGATTTCGTCTTCTGAATGAATTCAGAATGACCGTGTTCAACGCAAGTTGAATTTTTAAAACCAAGCAGACAGATGCCTGATTATGATTTTTAAGTGAGTTGTAGGGGTTGAAAATGCCTTAAGAAAGTGTGGAAGGAAAAACAAAGTAATAAGAGGAATCGGTTATGGAAAGTAATGGAACACAAAATGAGAAAGTGGCGATGACTTTAAATGGGCCGCGAAAAGTGTCTTAAAAACATATTTTGTTTCTGCCCTTATTTAGAGTGTGAACTGCATATATTGAAAAAAAGCTTTGGTTTTTCGATAGAAGCTTAATATGTGTACTCCCCCCCTCTTTTCTATTTAATCATTTCCATTTTCAAAATAGGTCGGCACAATCAACTAAGCATTACATATAAAGACTAGAAAGCACATAGAAATTTAAAAGAAAATTAGATAACTAATTTAATATGTGTGATATCGTTACAGATAAAACAAAAAGAAAAAAAAAACATGTGGCCTCTTTCTAGAGTAAAAAACAATTTTTGTAGGTATAAAAAATGGTGTCAGAATGTTTCCAAAGGCATTAATTCCTCTTCCAAATTTCACTCAACCGAGAAATGAATGCATGGATTCATTTCAAAAATATTTCTTCTTCTTTTTTTTGTAATACAAAGAATTATCAAAATTCTTTTATTATTCTATTTAAAATTTTTAAATGCAAGGTTTTGAAACATGATTTGCGCTTTGTCTGTTTTTAGTTGAAATTGTTCATTTTGTAGAACATTAGCACAAAATGAAATATTCGCTGAATTATACCTGCATATCTAATTTGAAACATTTGCCACTGTAAATTACGCATTTCACGACCGTATTTTGTGAGTGTCTTCATCAATAATGTTTTCTTTTTCAAAACAAGGTACTGTGTCTCACTGTGCTTTAAACAGTAAAAGATATATAAATTTAAATGTTCGAAGCGAAATATTTGTAATAACATCACCTGTACTTGTAATATCTACAGATGTTAATTTTTTATTACGCGTGATAAAAACTATTCTATATAAAGATGTTATTCAAAATATTTACAGATGAAAACATAGGAAAATGCCATAGGAAAACTATTTCGAAACATTTGTTTAAATTAATTTTATCTGTATAATCAAAGTAGTTATTTCCCCTTACTGAGAGCTCAAATTTTTAAAATGTCTTCTCTGCTCCAATTCCTTTATCGATCGCAGTTAAATGCTGTACCTTCCATTCTTTCTTTTTTTATTTATTAATATCAGATAAAATGTGTACAATTTGATTTTAATTCAGAAAAAAAAAGTGTTATGTGTTACTAATTCTGTAATGTTAAAGTACTAAGTTACGTATTACGCGATTTCTACTCAATTACTAGGAAGAGATATCTCTCTACCCTCTTATCAAAAGAAAAGCATGATTAAAAAAAGAATTTTCGCCAGGAGAGTAGCTAGAATATTTTTGGAAGAAAATGAAGTTTTAATTTCAAATAATCATGCAATGCTTATGATTATTCATAAATTAAATACATATGTTTAAATAATATTTTATTTTGGCCCTGATAAGTCTAAGTTTATTAGCAATTTAAATAAATTATTAAATCACCCGGCCTGCACTTTAAAAAAAAGTACCCGATTCTGATGGAAAAGTTTTCAAGCATTTCGAACAACAAATCACATTTATTTCACATACCGTATCGAATTTATTAATGTATTTGATATACATAAGAATGAAAGTCAGTATCATTGAAACAGATGATGCTACCAAAAAAAAAATTTACACTTTAATATTTGTTTTTTACATTTCTCCTTTTATAGTAAGAAGTGTACTTTTTCTTTTTTTTTTTTAGAAATTCATTCTACAGAAATGAAATTTCTCTAATTTTTAAAAGTTAATGTTCTCCAGTCGCAGCTTTGTCGAAAATAGTTATAACCATTATAACATTAAAAAAAAAAACAGAAAAGAGGGAGAGGGATAAAGAGAGAATAAACAAAAAGAGTATCAAGAGAAAAATTTTTCTTCCTTCTATACATAGGATTAACCTTTACAAACTTGCATATATATCGTGTAATGATGAGTTATATGAATAAAGAAAAGTACGAATGTATCGAACTAAAAGTTTGTTTCTAAAAGGACTTCTCACTGGAATTTAGTTTTTGACTATCCTAATTTTATTTTTGAACGTCAGTTTACAAGACTTTCAAAGTCAACACTGATGTGGAAGTAACCCAAGAAAAGTCCAGCCTTGTGGTGGTAAAACCAGAAGAAAGCTCCTTCGAAATAACGCCACAACTCTGGTGGGAACGATTGATCGTATTTAGTTTCGCAATGATCATTCACAATTTGAGTCCAAATTTTTTGATGTTCATAACCGTAGAAAATGGGAATAAAATAAGCGTCACTTGGGTCGCAGAATCATAACACACCTGATTCCTATGCTTACTTAAACTACTAGTACTTATATTTGAAGACACATGGTATCATTAAGGTAAACTGTTGTTCCAATCGTGTACTGATATCTATTAAACGGAGGCAAAACAAATTTGACATTAATTAATTAGTTAGTTTTGATTTGATAGTCATTTGCTGACCAATTAAAATTTGATTGCTGTCGTGTCGAGTTATTGACGTCATTTTGTATCGAGTTGTCACCGTCGATGAGACCTGGATTCATCATTATACACCGGAAACCAAGCAACAATTAAAGCGTTGAATTGGTTGCAATAAATCTTTTCCCAAAAAAGACAAAAATGATCTCATTCGCCGGAAAAGTTATGACGAAGAATTTTTGCGGCGCGAAAGGTTTCATGATCATGAATACGAGTACGAACATGAACTGAGACGTAGACAACTGTTTAGTGAGTCATGATGTAAACGAAAAACAAACCATTTTTGATGTTACGAGCACCATCGTTTGGAATTTCTAACTTTATTGAACGACCTTCATTTATTGCACCCAATCGATGTCTAAATACGTCACTCGATCGGGACTGTACAGTTTTTTCCCAATTTGATTTTATTCGAACTAAATGTTACCGATGATAAGAAATACTTAAAGGGAAAACGAAATATTCAAATTATAATTTATTTGAAGAAAATATGTCGAACTTGATTTTGTGCCAAGTTGACATTTTTCATTAATGCTTTTCGACTCACGACGTGGGAGTCGGTTTATTATCAAAATTATAAATAAGAAAATTGCGACTCGTGTATTTTTCGACATGCTTGATTAAATCTTACTCATAACTCTTAAACATAAAGGCAAAAACATATTCGAAACATGATTTACGGTGAATTCAGTTTTCTTGATGAAGGAAGTGCGAAAGGCTTGAAGTAGGTTAAGTTCAAGATCGCTTTCACTGCGACCTTGACCGTAATTTCTTTTTCATGCATGGAAGTTGGGCCCTCCATACACAAAAAGAAAAAAAAAAAACTATAATACCCTGGGGGCATGTAAAAGATCTCTAATCATATTTCAAAAGCAAACATTAAAGTGAATAAAAAATATTGAACAAGAAAATAAAAAAAAAAAAGCAGGAGGCACAAGAATTTGAGCTGCATATCACATTCCGAGAATTGGAGCTATCGAGCAGAAAACAAAAGTATACAAAATTTAATCAATAAGATACGAAGGAAAAATTATCATAAAGGATTTGTCTTTTCAACTTTTAAGCAACTGATGAAAAATGCACTTTATTTTGTTTGTAAGTTGCAGGAGATGAATGAAAACATTTTATTCAAACATGTTTAGACAGTTTTTTAAAAAATGTCTCTAAATAGAGATAATGTATTTATTTATTATTAGCTAGATTACTAGTGAAAAAAATCATGTTCCAAATATTAAAGAATTCTTATTATTTTACCCACCAATTCTAATTTCCCCATTCTGTCTTTATACTCGCGTAAGATATAAAATTCGGCATGACTCGAATCCAATGTTGCGTCTTTCATCGAAGTCCTCGTCCACGTAGGCTCTTTCACCCGAAGTTCGTTGGAATGACCTTTGCCATAAATGAAACTTCACATGTTGTACGTTTAGAAATCTTGTCGATTGGTTGATGAATGGAGAAATATCATAATATCATGAGTGAGTTGTTAAAGTTACGCATTAGTAATATTAATGTGAACTGTTAATTATTTATTTTATAAACATGGAATAATTTTTATTTCTTTTCATCCTAATTATAGCTAATCGTAGAAAGTTTCAATGTTCTTATTATGACTGAATTACAGAAAAAGTTCTGTACCTCTTAGCATTTTTATTTTATCTAAAAATTATTTAAATTCTTCCAATTATTTCAGAAATTATATCCAGCTATATATATATATAAGTTCGTCTAGTATGTATTTAAATCTTATACAAGATTTTAACCTGAAGTTTTCCAATGATATTTTTTTCAGTTTATTTTTATTTTAAAGAGCAATCTAATTCATTATCTAAGTGCTGATGATATTTTTAATTGTTAAGTTTCGAGATACATTCGTCTTATCGTTTGTGAAAAACAGAAATAATTATTTCAATTTTATAACTTAATAATTTTAACTAATTAATTAATCTATAACGTATTAATTTTAGAGCGTTCTTAGCTATTGATACTCTTAATTCTATAAGCTCACCGGTAGACCCAGCCACCTCCGTGGGCGATTCGGGTAAGCATAAGTAAATAAGGCGGCATAAACGTCTTCCCTTCCAATGAGGATTTCGTGGGGCAGTTTTTTCCTAAATGATATGAGAAGAAAAGTTTTGGCGATGAATGAAATAAAAGATGGTAATTTGTGTGACATCTTGTCGACCGTTTTTACCAAACAAGAACGATGTGATATTTCTGTAAATGATTTATGCGATTGTAAACAAGTTGATATCAAACACATAGTTTAATGTCACTTTGTTTCAACCTTATTTTAAACTAAAGTTCGAGTGATCATGACCGCGAACTCGCGGTCGGCATTGTTTCTGTCATGAGTTCTGCCTTGATGTCACTATAGACCCATCATGTATTGGGGTTAACAGCTGACACAAGTAAAATCTGGTAAAGGCTCCAAGTCCTCTCATTGGTGGGTGTGAGAGTTGTCAGTTCAGGTGTCGTCCTCGTCATTTTACCGAGGTTCAAAATTATGATTGATTGATTGGTTTTATTAATGTCGCAATAGTAGGAAGAAGAGAGCTATTGATGAAGGGTTTCGTAATTTTGAACCTTAATCAAGTGACCAGGACGGCACTTGAGCTGACACCTCCCTCTCCTAACTCTTACACCGCACAATGGAAGGACTTTGAGTGTCACAGATTTAATATGCATCAGCGCCGGCAACATGGTGGGTATTTTGTGGCATCAAAGCTCGAACTCACAACTCGACCAAAACCGCCGACCCCGAGTCTGCGAACATGACCACTAGGCTACCGCGGCCACATTGAGAATTATGTGCGCCTCCAATAGTTCTCGGGCTGCTTCTAAAGGCGACAATCAATCAAAAAATTAAAATGCTACCTTACCTTAATTCACTTTACATTTTTAAATGAATGGTAAATATTCGAGACCTGCCTACTGCAGAACAAAACAAGGATGATTATTTTCAAAGGTGTGAAATTCAGGCATAAAAAGTGTGTCAACAGGCACGATATGTCCTTCTATTTGAAGCATTTAAGATTGTATTAAGAGGGCTTTAATTTCCGATAAAAGGGCATTTGCTTTTCCCCAACAATGAAAGAAAATATTGAATATAGATCGACCATTTTTTGGGGATCACGTATCACTACTTGGATTTATTTATAGATAAATTTATGTGGATTCACAATGAAAAAAAAAATGTTTTCTTGAATGGACCTTGGGCCGCTGAAAATATTGACTCGGTTGGAATGACGCCCGTTTTACCGGTAGACGGGATTTTACACAAGTACCACTAAAGGATAGTTTATTGAGGCACCATAAAGGGCAATGGATTAAAAAATATCTTAAATTTGTAATACATGGAATTAGCACAGAATTTGACGTTGAAGCAGGAATTTAAAATCCAAAATAGTTCAGAATTTTCTGGCTTCTCCAATGATAAAAGCCTCAACCATGTCAAATACCGAAATAGCAATAGGTCTTTCTTTAACTGCAATAAATTTAGCTCCAGGAATAATCAGGTTCACAAATATCGATAATTTTATCAGCATAATCCATCAACAGCACCTAATACACAGAAAAAAAATTGGAGCAATTTTATCGAACAAGAATTTGATAATAATAAAAGAGTGAATAAAGAATTTATAAGAAGCATTTGTTAGAAATCCACACTTATCTTTAATGCGACTTAAATCAAAGCAAACACGCACCACTAGGAAAAGCAACTTAACGAACAGTGAGAGAGAGGGAAAAAAGGCCATTATGAAAAGTAGTTTTCAGAGGAAGATTGGATCGAATATTTTTTTAAAAAACAAGTGTGAAACGAAAAAAAATAATTGAAGTATGAAAAGAAGGATTTTCGGCTAAAATACGTGAAACTAATTCTCAAACCCGTTTTAAAATTATTGAGTTTAGGACGAGTGGTCACACAAAGTCACCAATCACAGTAACGAGACTTTATTTAATGAACAAAAACACAATCAAATTGTTTTTGACAATATTATGCGAATTTAAGTATTTACATTGGTATCCGAGTGGTCAAGGTCGCAACCCTACGGCCGGCATTGTTCCCGCTGATTCGGAGGCTTGAATCCTAATGCCGTTTTCAATTTAATAAACAAGCAAAAAATAAAGTTTCCTTTTGGAAAAACTACAGACAATACAACAGACTTAAAACACAGCATTAGACATGATAAGATCAGACTTGGAAAAAACTTATTTGAACTTCTCTCCAGATGCTATCTTCTCATAAAAGTAATGATTTTCTCCTACCGGTATCACCCAATTCAAATGGAGCTCTCTTTAGAAATACCATAATTTTCTTCTTTTTAAATGAGTAATTCAATATTCAATTTGAGTAATCGTAATATATAGAAATCTAGCAAAATTCTTCAAAAATATAGTTTCCTACCATTTGATATAGTTTCTGTTCCCTTTTGTCTTTGTAGATACCTGGCCACCTCAAAGTTCCAGCCCACATATGCCCGGCGCGCCTTTCCTTGCTTCGACGAGCCTTCTTTTAAATGCACCTTCTCGGTGGCCCTTGTGCACGACGAGGGACATGTGGCCCTTTCCAACATGCCCGCACAGGTCAGTACATCCTTGCCTCTTTTTCGTATTTCTGAAATAATAGGAGAGTCTGTTATGTTGTAGAAAACACTTTCCTGTCATTTTCTATCACTCGTTTTTGAAACAATGTGGAGTGACTTTTTTTCAGACTACGGAACCTTACCCGGCCGATCCCCGCTTCTTCGTTACTAGATTCCAGAAGTCCGTTCCCATGGTAACATACCTTGCTTGCTTCATCGTCAGTGATTTCCAGTTTCAAGGCACCACCACCTCCTCTGGAAAACCAGTGAGTCATTTCTTTTTTCCCGGAACAACCTGAGATAGATAGTTGTTTTAAAATTTACGTCCAAAATGTCACAAAAATTTAAACATTTTAATCACGTAGTCGCTCTTAATTCTACGAGTTTCGTTGGTATAATAACAACTTACAAATCATTTCAACCAATTAGACGATTTAAGGAGGCACCTGAGTGAACCAATTGGAAGTGACAAGGAGGGCACTTGAGTCACATTTTCAATTTTCACATCACGTGTGAACTTCGGACCCATTTGGATGAAATTTGCACTAATCCCATAAGTCGAATGGTGTTTAAAGAAATTTAATTCGAGCTTTGTTGCCACTGGAACTCGTGGTCTTGTTTTAACCATTGCAACATTTTGAGTTAAAATGTCGCTATTCACAAACATTAAATATTTTTCTTTTATTAAATGTTTAATTTTGGTGTCTTTTAAACCTTTTGGGGGGAATTCAGTTTCCCTGCGTTATTTCTCAAGTCGCAGATAAAAACACAGATATGGGCTCTGCATCAATTTTTTGATAGAACTTTTCTACTAAACTCGTTCAATAAATTACAATTAAAAGTTTCATAAAACAATTCATTTCTTTTTTTTTATATATAGTTTATCGACTGGGGAAAACCATTTCGAAAAGATTTAGCAGAGACAAGATTCCATAGGCAAACTAAGATTTTGTTAAAATCAAAAGATTACTTTTTATTCTGATTTGTTTAAATAGTTCTATGAAAACGACCGTTTCGAGAAGCATATTTTTGTCCGTTCAGAAACCATTGGTGAGAAATAAAAACTTAACCAAACAAGGCTTTTTTTTTTGGGGGGGGGGGAAGGGTCTCTACTGCGTCCATAAGACGAATAAACCAATGTTTAGTTGGTTTTGAAATTGTGGTCTTCAGAAATGGCATTGAATTGAAGTACTTTCAGTCTAGAATTCGAGATGAATGCACGGTTTTTGTCGGAAACGAGTCAGCCGGTTTGCTTGCAAAGATTGCCACCAAGCGTGAAATCGACATGGCTGTTAATGTCCCTAAATCCTTTTATAAGAAGGTCATATGAAAAAGTATATCGGAGTCGGGAAACCAAGAATACATCAGTTCAAATGAAAGGAGCTTATCGAAGAGGGTTTCCCCTTCCATTAAAAAGAGATTGTCGTGCCATAATTTTTTTACCGATTACAAAATGACCCAATTTCTCACTGGTCATAGAAACAACAAAAGCTATCTAAGTAAATTTAATTTGAATCCAGTAACTATTTTTTCCTATCACTGCAGCGTTGGTGGCGAGGAAAATGTTGAATGCTTCTTCTGTGTTCTGAATTTGTCAGTGAAAGAAAGACCATAAAATTGACACTTAAAGACATTAATATTAATTGGCCGCCAGATTTTCATCAGCTTGTTTACGAGAAAAATACATTTTACTATTTTGGTAAATTAATTGTAAATTCTTTGCAAATAATCACAAACCCTTCATAACTCTTAACTTGTGTTCTTATAGATATATTTAATAGTAATAACAATATTTTTGGAAACGTTATTCCAACTACTTCGGTTATTTGATAAATTACCGAATTATTAAATCCTCGTCAGATGAAGTGAATCAAGTAAACATGCAGTTTGATAAAAGGTGTCCACATTTGTTTATAGGATTTCCGAGTGATGGAGATGTATAAAATAACACCTTTTACGAGACAGTGAAATCATTGATTTTTCCAGGTCTTAAAAAGTTATTTCTGATAATTTCTTGAAAATAAAAATATGTAAAATTGAAAAACAGAAACATCAGCAGAAGCCGGGATAAGATTAGCTTTTATCTGGAGCCTTCAGATGAGGACATCTAGAAGCTCAAAGAATTTATTTTTTGGTGCCTTAAGCTTTAATTAGTAAGCTTTTAGTTCGTTTAATAATATCGAAGGATTCAGTTGATCGCTTATTTTCAATGCTAAATCTATCGCTTCAGGGGCGCTCGAGTTTGAACAGCTTTGAGATTTTTAATTGATCATGGGTATATAATAACTGAGCAAATGGATTAGCTGGATAATAGCGAGGTCAATTTATTCTATGTGTGGATATTTCACTATTTAAAATACCGTTTCCTTTATTTGTTTATGTAACATAAAAACATTTTACTGTTATGAAGTTTACAGTTATTCAAACTATTTAAAAAATTCCTTACATTTTAAACTGTTTTATACAGTCGCAATTAAATATTTCAGATTCTAGTAACTTTCTGAACATGAGCGAAAAAGGAAAATATTAAATTTTTTAATGGAAGTAACATTCGTAATGCTATATACAGTGAGAGGGAATTTTTCATCTATAGAATATTTTCTTGGAAATGTATCATAGTCTGTAATCTAACTTAACATTGTTTGTTTAAGTAGTAATTAATAAAGATCTTAAGTCTTCGTAAGTATTAAACAAACTGCAATTACAAGGAAAAATAATTTATTGATTCAAAAAATAAGCCTATTTTTACGCTCCAAAAAAAGCAAATTCTGACAAGTCTCTACTAATTTGTTTTCATTTTAGGAGACATCACCACTTTTTTTTCTTGCAGATTCTTAAAATGAGTTGTATGAACAAGTAATGTACATTTTACTCCTGTGTCAATTTTCTGAGTTTTCTGGCAAAACTGAGAGAATTCGTCATGGGGAAACAATTATTCCTAGAAACGAGAAAAATAATAATAAATTTGAAAGATAATGGAAAATAATTATGTGAAATCCTAAATGTTGTTAAAATATGCTATTGTATGGTTTAGAAAACTATTGAAAGATATACCAAATACAAATAAGTTAAGGATTTTCAGGGAATAGAAAGACAACTTATTAATACAGAACTGTAATACGAGAGGTCAAAGAAAAACCAGCTTCAAGTGCTGTAAAAATACCAGAAAATATCTTGAAAAGATCAGGAAAGGCAGTAAGCGCTCTGAGGACTCTTAATTAACATGAGTTACGTGGTATAATTCTGCGTAAGAAACCATTCATACTTACCGCAAACTAGAATAAGCACCAGCAGTTTCTGAAGAAAGTACTATAATAAAGATTTAAAATTTAGGAAAGTCATTTTATAAGTTTTTGTGTTGGAAAACTTTTTTGAATTTTTGGCACAAAGAAGTCTTCAAAAATTTGGAGGTTAAAACAATTAACACGGAGGGAAGGTTTTTCTTATGGACAGGGCGTGTATGGCGGAAGCAGGATTCACTATTTATCGAATCTACAATGAACAAATAGGCTTCCTAACTATATTTCCTCTACTAGAATTATTTCCCCTACCGTTGTGAAATTAGAACTGTCACCTTGTTGGATCTTCCAACATATATTGAACCCAAAAGCATATCAAAAATTGAGAAGGAAGGGTTATTATATCGAGCAAAACCTAAAATTTTATACCATCCTCCTCAGTTTAAATAATAAATATTCCGTTGTTTAAGGTTTGTAATGTCTTAATACAAAAGTACGCCAAAGAACCATTTTGTGATTAAGAAAGAAAGGAAAAGAAACTATCATGGAAGAATTGCAAAATAATCTCCTCCTAACTGACAAAAAAAAAATGGCGGTATCTATCTTTAGAAGATTAAAGGTGGTAATGAAATTCAAAGGAAATCAAACTCAATATTAATTGCTACTATTTTCACTGTAATTCTATTATCGTCTCTGTTGTCCCTGACGTATAAAATTTGTTGCTCACTTCCATTTAAGTTAATTTATTTCTTGTATTTTCTTTTACTTTAATGTTTGTAAGCTATTAAATTCTACTTGAATAAGCTCTTAATTTCGTAATTTTACTTTACATCATAAGTCAATAATATATTTGATATAAAACAACTTGTACATGAAATAAAGGAGAGTGTTTTCTTTTTTCTTTTACTCTCACAGTTTTTCTTTTGAATAACAATGCTCTTGAAAGAAAATTTTAAAACTCTTCTTTAACTTGGGGGGTAAAAGTAGACAGAAGAGATTTAAACTAAAGAACATTTCCCTTCAGAACTAAATCGCTTATTACGAGGATGTTTCTACTAAACGGATCCAAAAGAAATTGCGTCTTTTAAAAAACTTCTTTGGTTGAAAGATTTTTCTGTCTTTTTCTTCAGTTCCGAGTGTACACAACTCCCGACCAGGTGAACTTGACCACCTACGCCCTCAATTTTGGATCCAGGGTTCTGGAATACTTCGAGAAGTACTTTGGAATAGATTACCCTTTGCCGAAGCAAGGTGAATTCTTATTTTTTCAGCATTCAAATAATTTAAAAGAAATTGCAGCTTTTTTACTCAAATGTTTGTAAGAATTATTTCATTCAAATATGTATTACATCGAGTCAGAACACAATTCGAATAAATATAAGAAAAATTAAATCCTTACAATATGTTTTTATTGATGTACTAAAAATATTTAAAGTTTTATTTTAAATTTATTTTACTATAAATTATTTTCTCCTTCTTAGTGAATGAATATATCTAATTATTCATAATTATGAAATCTTGCAATATATTTCTGACCATTTCCACCAAATATTTTCTGCTAAAAGATAGATACAATTGGATGTATCTAATGG
>BMAW01112759.1:0-17737 GCA_019974015.1 Nephila pilipes
AATAATTTGGACATGATTCGTAAGGGAATAGGTGGAAGCCGCAATTAGGGGTAAATAATTTTTGATCCTTAATGAGGGTGTTATCGTATAAATGAATAGTGTTAAAAAATCGACGGGCAAGGTATGCTATATATGATTTAATGGGGGGGGATTTTAAGATCTTTATGAATTACTGAATATCGAATAAACAGGGTGCGTTGACAATGGTCCCAAGGAGTTTATTTTGAAGAATTTGGAGTTTTTTATGTGTGATTTGGCGGCGTGGCCCCAAACAGAGAGAGGAGGCGTACAGGATTATGGGTCGGATGATCTGTTTGTAAATTTATGTTTTATTTTTGAGTGAAATGCAAGATCTGCTTCCGATTAAGGGTAAACATTTATGGATTTTGCCCCAGCATTTTCTTTAATTTTATTTATGTGGGATTTAAAAGTTAGTTTGGAAATCAGGGTGACACGAAGATGTTTTACTTCGGAGCTCCATTACATGTTGCTATTAAATAGTTTTAATTGTTTGGATGGAGGGGGGGCTATGCCTTTACGGAAATCCAGGGCATTAATTTTGGAGGTGTTAACTGCAATACACCAGAGAGGGAGCCATTTTTGAATTTTATTTAGATGAATTTGGAGATTTTTACGCGTGGTGTTAGGGTTATTGGGTTGGAAGACGAGGAAATTTTCTAGAAAAATTAGTTTGGGGGAAATCGTATGTATGGAGGGAGGGTGAGAGGACTAAGCCCTGAGGATAGCCTGCAAAAATTTTACCTGTTTGAGAAAAATCGATTAATTTTGATGGAAGGATATATTTTTGAGAAAAGAATTAATAATTAAAATAAGGTAAGGAAGGAAGTTGAGATGAATTAATTTAAAAATCAGTCCATCGTGCCAGAGTCTATCAAAGGCTTTTTGGATGTCGAAAAAATACCTAAAGAGATTTGTTTGTTATGGAATCCTTCGGTAATCAAATTGATCTTTCGTAGGAATTGATAGACTGTGCTGTGTTTATGTCTGAAACCAAATTGGGCATCAGGTAAAAAATTATTCTGCAGGGTATACTCAAGGATTCTTGTTAATATAATTTTTTCAAAAATATTTGATATTGTATTAATGAGGCTAATGGGATGGTAGTTATTACGGAGGGCGTGGTTAAGGCCTGGCTTAGTGAAGAGAATGATGATGGCGTGTTTCCATTGGTCCAGATAGTGGGAGAAGATTAAACATTTGTTATAGATTTTTGTGAGATGGGTGGTGCCATTAATATGTAAAGATTTAAAGGCTTTATTGTGGATTCCATCTTGTCCAGGGGCTTTCTTGTTCTTATGTTGTTTAATAATATTGATAATCTCAGTAGGGGTGGTGAGTGTGGGGCGAAAATAATGTCTCTAAAAATGTGATGTTCGTTGTTCGTTAATCACATCAATTTTCATCGTAGACAAAAAGAAAAACACGAGCAAAATTGCCAACCATAACTCTGATAATGCACTACTCATGGCTATCGCACAAATATTGACGGATAATTACGATTATAGTCAACACGGAATTCAGAGGGCATGGTGATTCATGACATATGGCCATCATGTTGGTCTCGTTCGCGAATTTGATTGACATACGCCATATTGATTTTTTTTTCCTAAAGGATTACACTATAGCTGTTCATTGTCACTGGTGGTAACAACAACCATCGAATGTAATGATATTAGTATATGGGGTCTGTTAATGATCATCCATAACAAAGTATCAAGGAATAAATTATTCTGATTCATGCAGACAAATAATACTTCTCTCATGTTATATTCAAATAACAAAGACGATGGTGTCCTGTTCTTCCAAATGCATTGATTTTTTTTTTTTTTACTTTAAATGCTCTTTTGGTGTTGCAGGGATATAAAGAATAGGGAGTGATTTCAGGCGTCCGGCACTGTCGTTGAACATGGCTCAAAATTATTAGGTGCAATCGACGGAACAAGGACAGAAGAAACACGCAGCAAGCCCTTGATGGCGAACTAAATTCCCCTGAGTATACTACTACTAATAATAAATTATTTGTTTTTTCTTTCAATAAGTTTGATGTTTTTTATCACCAAAATAAAATATTTGCTTATCTGTGAAATTTAGGCGTATTAAATTGTGTAAAACCTTAGCTTGTACTAGATGAAAATTGAATTTTATGAAACTTATACTTTTTATAATTATTTCTAAATTTATGTATGTTATAATTTTAAATGATTGAATTTTTCAAATGTTCGAAAGCTAGTTTTATAGTAATACTAGCTGATACCCGCCCGCTTCGCTGGGCAGACGATAATAATATATTTTGGAACCTATACATAAAATATCAAGAAAATTGAAGCATTGAAACGACCTTTGTGTTCTCCAGATGGTTTTTTTTATCGGCATTAATTATAACCTTGAACTCCTTTTGGTTCTTTAGGAACTGAATCAACAGCAGCTCTGAAATCGTGAATATACCTGTTATGTTCATGTAGCGCCTTTTGTAATTGGCTAATTCTGGCTTAACACCTTTGAAAATACAACAATGAATGTTTTTTTTTTCCACGTTCATCATTACAGAGAAAGTAAAGCTGAAGAAAAGAAGGTTTTTGAGGAGGCTCAGCCAATAGGCTACCTATCCTGAGGTATATCTGCCCCTGAACTTTAAATGTTGGCATAAAATTTCCTTCCTTCAATTCTTTTGCTCCGAATGACGTCATCTGAAAACATCAATTATACTTACGAATTGTAGAAAGAAAATGTTCTGAAAGCTGATTATTATGGCTAAGAAGACTATTCAAAGGTCCAGGGTAGGATCTAATAGCAGGAAGCTGGACTTGACCACCACTGCAGCATATTCCTGGAGGTTCTTCTATCCATTTTAAAGCACGGCATCTCGAGCAGGGCGAACATTTTCCGATACTGACAATTTTATCATTTGAATAGTCAATATATATTTCATAATTAAAGCCAGACAAATTTTTGGAAGTCCTTGGCGCTAATTTAACTTTTGATCTTTTTTCATTGTATTTAATTACAGCTGCCTGATTCACATGGTCGTTATTAGAAAAGTATTTTCTTACAGCTGCTCTATGTACTTCAGGATGGCTTTTAGTATATTTTGTAGCAGCTTGTCTTACTTGTTTATATCTAATTGAATTTGTGAATCTTTTTCTTCTTTTTTTTTACCTTTATTTAGTTGAAGAGATATTACATCATTAATAATCGATTCACTTGAACTTAATAAATCAATGTTAGATATTGATTGAGTCTTTGAAACTAGCACAGACACATTTTCTTGAGGCTGAAACACTAAAGATGACACATTTTCTTCATTTTGTTTCACATTATCATAGACATCAGGATTAACTTTACTTCTATTTGTTAATGTAACTATTTAAATATAAACATCAAAATGACCACTATTACAGTTTCCCGTAAAACGTAATCTTTTCCCCCCCCCCTGAATTGTTTCTCCAACAGAAGCTATAAGGCAGCCACCTTGATACACTTCAAACTGATAGGGAAATAGCTCTGCCGCCGCCATAATTTCGCAAATAGATCCATACGTGTTTGGTTTACACATTTCGGTAAAATATAAATCGTCAGTATTATAAGAGGCGCCAGATAGCATTTGAATGCAGCATTTAAACCGATCCCAGTTGTTAAACACGTGAGAAACCATATTTCTCATTTTATACGCCCTCGATATGTCACCAAACACCAGCAAAGACAGAGACGAAAATAAACATACTCCGTTGCCAAGAATTTTAAAAACTTTGAAAAGAGTAGGTATTCCATCTATCCAAATATATTCAACATCCATTATTAAAAATTATAACTGAAAAGTAAATATGAAAAATCAATTTGTATTAACCTACAATGAAATAATCTCTAGTTAAAAATATAACCAAAATTAATTGTTAAATATCAAATTATTTAAAAAATTCAATAAAAATATAACAAAAAAAAATAAAAGTATATTAAAATTTTTGGAAAAGTCACCCGTTCGTTATCCTTTTAGCAAGGATAACTCTATTACCTTAACAGCATATCTGGAACTGCAACTGAATAAGACAGAATAGCTCTTATCATAATCATTAAAATAATAGAGCTTTGATAAAAAAAATACTTTTAAAAGAGGAGGGGCAACAGAGTGGCTCGGTTATGACGTCAAACTGTTCATCCCCCGCAAGTGTTGATAGTGAATTTCAGAACATTTGAGCTTTTTTTATTACGTACTACCAAGAAATATTGTGGGAATGCCATTTCAAATAATATAACTCAAGAATTTCACCCTCTTCTCTCTTTCCCAAGTCAAATTCCTTGCTTTTTGATAAACTTAGCTATCCAGAAAATAACTTTAAAAATAATTTTTCTTTAAATTTAAGCAACTTCTCTCGAATATATTTTCTGTTTTAAATTGCAGTGGTACTTGAAGAAAGGTCTGTGCAAATTCCTGTCCCGACTGTAGATGAAGGTCCTTGAGCTCCAAAAATCACCTTCAACCTTATAGACCTTTAAATCCAAACAGGGTAGGAATATTGATTCATAAAGATTTTCTTTCAAGTACCTTGAGCAATAACTTAAAATCATCAAAAAACAAATCAGGAATTGCGGTAAAGGTCTTTAATTTAAACAGTTATTTTCTAGACTGTAATCAGAAATTGATATATTAACTTGCTATAGGAGAAGGTCAAAAATCATGAATTATTAATGGTTGGTGGGCGTTTCCAATCTTCCTTGGTAGAGAGCCCAATCTTTCTTTGTGATAAGTACCCAGGGTTATTTATTGACGCAAAATTAACTTTGGCCATCATATCCGAGAAGCTCAAAGATAGGCTATCGGAATTAGCAGAACGCTCAATCGCTTAATTTCTCGAAAGAGTAAGCTGGCGATCTGGCACAAAATTTTGCTCTACAATTCCATCCTAAGACCAATCATGTTGCATGCCTCACCCATCTGGGCGTCGGCTGAACTACTCATCTGAAACGACTGCACGTCTTTCAAAATATCCATCTTAGGAAAACGTTAAATACTCCCTGGTTTTTTATGGAACGAAGTCCTGCACAAAGATCTTAAAATTGAAATTTTAGAGTTCATTAAAAAACAATCAAATTCCTTTTTCAATAGGATCCCTGAAATACCTAATGAATTAGTTCAAAATTTACCTGCGTATGATGCAACAATTGCATCATCGCAAAAAAGACCAAGAGCCGCACTCGGCCATGTAATCAACATTTCCCAGTACTAAAAAGACTGATAAATCATTGAACTAATTCATCGGTGATAGCGTACGAGCTTTTCATTTTTCAGGACTTCACCTCATTAATTGCAACCTACGAATAGCCACGTTGGGATTCGCGGACCAATATTGATAACTTTCTTAAGTTTTAAAATCTTTTTGACAAATGAATTTCAACTGTTTTTTTGCAATTTCTTAAAATCTGACTACTAAAGACAATTTCGACCTCCAAGCGTCGCTAGTGACGCTGGCAAAAGCAAACGAAACTCCATTTTCTAACCGCTCTACTGATATAAAATAAAGCGCATTGGCACAAAGTAAACTGTCTGTTTACCGTTCTCTGTAATGTTTCTTTTTTTAAAGAAAATAAATTCATACACGAGTAAAATCCTTGCCCAAACATGCACTCAATAAAAGCATGCAAGTGCTGCAGCCTGGTAATAGAAAAAGAAAATGAAATTTTGAAAAATGAAAGAATTAGAGAAAAATACGCTGAATTGTTTTCGAGCATATAGGCCGCGGAGCGGCCTTCAGGCTCGGGTCGGAAAATTAAAGTAAAACATGGCGTTGGTTTCAAATGTAGGCATTCTCGAGGTGCGGAGGTGAGCTTTCCTACTGGCTGAAACAGACTGCTGTGTAGAAAAATTTTGGTTTGGGTGCGAAAAAGAGGGGATGACCGGCAAGCGGTCACCCTCCCGAACTGCGACCACAATATTGGGTGCTGAATTTTTGTTCTGCGTCGGTGTTACCGGTCGAGCTACGGCCGGTTCACGTAATGTGAGTGAGTTTGAGTAGTTGAGCGTATACGGCTGTTAAATTGAATGTAAAGTGTAAAATAAATAATGTTAAAAATTAAGTTAGGTTGGGGGAGGAGTATATGAATGTAGTAATACTGTGCGAGGTCTTTTAGAGTTTTGCTGGGTGTGTAATTTTCTTGATTAATCATGTTGAGGTTATTGGTGTCGTTGAGAGTATTTAAGAGCTTTTTAGATATGTTATGTATAAATTTTCTAAGGGTGGGGATTTTAGGAGCTTTGTATATTTCGTTGTTTCTTGTATACCATCTTGCTTTAGTTATCATTCTGAGAGTTGAGCTTTGAGTGATTTCAAGTATTTTAATGTTTGATTTAGCCGCATACGCCAAGATGGGACATGCATACGTAACGATAGGTCGGAGAACGGCTTTGTACAGAAGCAATTTATTTTCTAGAGTCATTTCTGAATCCCGGCTAATTAAGGGGTAAATACTACGTTTGGCTTTCCGGAATTTTTCTCGCGTGTGAGTAATATGTTGTTTCCAAGTTAGTGATTTATCTAGAATAACTCCTAGATATTTAGTATTCTGAGACAACGGGATTTGTTTGTTGTAAAAAGTGGGAGGTGGTGTGTTAATGTTCCTTTTTCTGGAAAACAAGACCGCTGCCGATTTTTCGACATTGATCTTTATTTTCCAGTCGTTGTAATAATTTTCTAAAATGTGTAGGTGTTTATTAATTGCAAAAGTGATAGTTTTTATGTTTTTGTACTTTGAAAGAATAGCTGTGTCATCAGCATACATGTTTAATATGGTTAAATTGTAGTTAGGGATATCATTTAGGTAGAGATTGTACAGGATTGGTCCAGTTAAAAATCAATGAACTACTCCATAGTTGGTGTTGTGTGTGTCTGAGAGGGTGTTGTTTATTTTAACTTGGTAGTTCTTATTTGTGAGATATGAGTATAAAATGTGGATTATTGGAGATGGGAAATTGTAATTGATGAGTTTGTAGATTAGGCCTTCTATCCAGACGCGGTCGAAGGCTTTTTGAATATCGAGGAAGACCGCGCCTATTGATTTACTTTTTTCGAGACCTGATGAGATGTATTCTGTTAATTTAATGAGTGGGTGTGTGGTTGCTAAGTGTTTCGTGGATCCGTATTGATTAGGATTACGTATGTTGGTGTTGTCGATGTGTTCATTGATTCTTGTGAGGAGAATGGATTCTGTTAGTTTACTGAGAGAGGAAAGTAAGGCTATTGGTTAAAAAACGGGGTGTTGTACTTAATCATCGTTTTGTTCCATGATAGCTCCGATTATAGCAAATTTCTTATTAGTGTGTGCTTAAGGTGCGCAGAATTTCGGTAGATTAAATAGTAGACCTGTTAGAATGGAGAAAATTACTGCAAGTCCTTTAAACGGGACGATTACTTGAAAGAAGTTTTCTATTAGATTATTATTGCTTTTCTGATTATTTTAGTGGGGAATGTTTTTGTGTGTGGTAAGAGCTTCATCAGTGTTCAGCACCGTCTGTGGGGCAGATGCTGTGGTATTTGCATATATAAATTTTTTTCTCAGAGTTTACTATTGTTAATTGAATTATTATTTATTTTTGAGCCTTTAGGTGGTTTGGGATATGATTTTCAACCTCCATATTAGGCGGAGTGACCTTTTGAATTACAGTTTATACATGTTATAGCATCAATTTTCCCATTAATGTGGCAGTCGCGTGTGAGGTGAGCACCCACGCATTTTAAACATCTGGGAATCATGTGACAGTTTTATGAGCTGTGATGAAGTAAAATTACAGTTGAAACATTGAGTTATTTTATTGCTTCGATAATTATCTACATTTATGGACATATAACATAATCTATTTAAATCGTATATTTTTGGACTAATTTCATTTCTAGGTAATGTAAACAGAAAGATGGGTAGGAGGAGCTTTGATCGTCTATTAGTAAGCTGATTAATTCTTATGGGGGTAAAGCCTAATTCTTCAAGTTCACCGTTAATATCATTGATGTCAGTATCTCTAGATAAGCCTTTAAAAATTATTTTGAGAGATCGCGAATCTTTGGGTTGAATAACATAATATTCATATGATTTAGTGGTTAGGATGTTACCTAGAAATCTATATTCGTCAAAGGTGCCTGTATTTTGTTGTGAGGGATTGAGATAAAATTTTGAAAACATTGGGCCAGTACAACATTTTTATAAGCAGAAAGATGAGTTGATGTGCCAGCATAACTAACGACATCTGGTGGAGAAAAAGTCTCTACATGGTAGAACGGAGAGTAGAAGGAAGGAAGTTTCTTACATCTTGAAGCGCATTCACATGCTTCTATTGCTATTGGCTGAAAGGTAAAGTACTCTAATGTTGCTACTGGCTGCCCTCAATGGAGTTTAACTGAGTATCTTGGTGGTTCACGTTGTTTATCGACAGGCAACTAGAGCACGGAGGGCTTCTTCTAGCACGAATCCTAGCATATTGTTTTTGCTTGAATAGATGGACTTTTCATTTTTGGTAGTTGAATGCAGGAAAGTTCATATTGAAGAGAAAAACTTGATGCATGAAGAAAATTTGAGAGAAAAATTTCCATTGGCTGAGAGATGAGTAACTCTGAAACTGTTATTGGTTGCCCTCTCGAACAATAGAAATGCTATATCTCATTTTCTACTCAAGAACTAAAGTTTTCTCAAGACTTCGGAAAGCAGCTTACCGCATCTATTAGAAACTCTCACAGCGACTAGGAGTCACTCGTGTCTCTGGTTGTTTTATCATGAAAATAGCATTTCTACTTGTCCAATTTCTCTAAAAATTTCTATCATCATTCAAGAAACCACGAAGAAGAATGAAATATTCATCTTTATCCAAAGGTACATTTATTCTTCAAATTCAGTGAAAGGTGCCCAGTTTAAAACGAAACTTCTACACTATTTTGTAGAAATCTGTCGGAGAGGAAATTGATGAAATTTGCCTATCTAAATTCTCTCTTGTATTTCTGTATTATTATAAATTTAAGAAAAGAATATGTATATATAATAGCATAAATTTCGTTTCAACACCACCACGATCTCCATCGGTTTTTTAAAGGAGATCTATTTTTCTATTTTCACGAATTCTTATAGGAGAATTCGTTTCAAGAAATCATTCTTACAAATACTTATCTATTCAACACAGAAAGTACTTGAATGAAAAGTAAATTTTATGTAAGTGGTGTGGTAAATCCGATTCTGATTTCACAAACACGCTTGAAATAATTGAATGAAAAAGTATTTTTAAAAAAGTAGTATGGTAGGAATGCAGAGCAATGTTTCTAGTATACTGCCACAACTGTGAGCACTTTACCAAACTGGTAAGCGAAGGGGAACGCTAAAGCAAAGATGTCGTTTTTTAACGAAATCAGCGCAATCTGGCCGTTGACTTCTAAAGTTTTATATGGCGGAAGGTCGTTCGTGTAAGCGAAGAGGAAGTACGGTGCTGCTTTTTGCGAAGCAGCGAAGCATCTTTTACTGATGACGCTATATAAAGAGAGTCACTAAGTAACTATTTTAGTATGGTGCATTAGATTAAACTAGAAATTTTAAATGAATCTACTGGTATAAATACATGTAATTTCTATGCACTATTGTGTCAAATTAAGAGAATTTGTAAAGTCTCGTATATCTATATAAATAAAATGTAATGTGTTTGTTCAAAGCGCAAATCTCGAACCATTTCAGAGCATTTGATTTGAAATTTTGACATAACGTTGAATTTTAATCCGACGGTGTTTATGTTCTTATTATTTCGTAATTCACTCTAAATGTTTTGAAATTTAGTTTTAAAATGTTTTTCGGTGTTAAGACGTCATATTGTGTCATGTTTCTTCTCTGATTGCGAAAATTTATACTTTTCACACAGTGTTTTCGGGCTTATTAATACTTTTACTATAATTATGATTATCGATTGGAATATTTTTTTTTTTTTTTTTTTTGATACTAATTAGGATTATTTTTCCAATAAATGAGTTTTTTAATGATTATTCTTTAAAACTAGTATTCTGTTTTGTAATTTTGGCAACATTCGAATAGTATTATCGCGGAATGTTTATGATTTTGCTTACAAATTAAAACTTACTTTTTCAGTAATTTCACGCAGAATTTCTTTATTAGTATTATTAATATTTACAAATCAAAACTCTCGCACTGAAAAGGGTTGTTCTGCTTTCTTACTGCAAGTAACGTTGGTATTGTATTTTGGTAATGTTATGTTACTCGCGTCATTAATGATATTTCCAGTTTTCTGTTACATTTTGAATTTTGACAGTCACCTTAATTATTTATGATAGTGTTGATTTTGTGTGAGTATAGTTGACTTTTTCATTTAGTTTTTTAATAGTTTTTCTTATTTCTTAGTGCGATTAGTGAGAATTCTGTTCTGTCAAATAATTTTCTTTTGAATTCAATCTAAATATAGCAGAAATTGACCTGTGTTGGAACGATTTGTTAAAGTGGATGAAATTCTGTTTTCCATTGCGTCGGAATTGAGCTGTGCTGATTGATTTACGTATGAAGTTAAATATTTTGTTAGTATTTTTATTTCCTCCTTTTTATTCCTGTTTATCAATGATTCTCCTGGGCCCAGACGTATGTATTGATGGATCGGAGTGTATATTGAAGCAAAATTCTCCATAATGCCCTCAAATGCATCCTAAATGAAAATTAAGAAATGTAATGACCATCAATTAACTTTCATGACCTTATTGGGAGCTTTGCTTTGGTTGGTTAAGTCCCATATGATGTTAAAGTATTAAAGAGAATCATTTTATTTGAATTCTAGTTCAAAACCGACTTTCAACCGCATAGAACGTCTTTTCCTTCATTTTACGTAGTTACACTGTATATATAATTTTAAAGAAACCATAAAAGTGCTGTTTCTTATTTCTATTGCTGTTGCATGAGTGTATTTTTTTTGGATGCGTATGTAGAAAAGAATATCTGATGAGAAAATTTCTTAAATACATTTAAACACACTTACGGAACTAGAAATATTTTTCTTTTTATCTTGTTTGTTGTTTAGTTCAGTAAACTGCAACATCCAAAGAGAAATGGAGTAAATCATGTCTCATAACAAACACATTAACATATAAAATTGAATAGTCAATTCACATAGTTAGATATACTATTAAGTATACTTACTTCAAAAAGTGTCGAGGCGCCTTCCAAAAATAGCTTGCAGCTGTTCGTTGCGTACATTCTGTTCGTAACAAATGAAAATTAAATGAATATTTTAATAATTTGGGAATCTATTTGAAGAATCTTTTAATAATTGATTATGTAACTATATGCATAACATCTTAAGTCAGTGTAAAAACAAACATAACTTAATTTAATTCTTCTGATGAAACAGTTACCTTATGATGTAATCGTATGAAAATTTTAAATGGGCAGTTTAAAACTTCTTTTCAATACCACTTTACTTTTAGAATCAAGTATCATTGCTCATACACAATGTACACTGGTAATCACGGTCAATTAATTAGTAATTGATTTATGACAAAAGAAAGAGTTAATGAAAGGCACTTTTCTAATTACGAATTATATTACTCTAATAAAAAAGTTAAAGATTTATTTAAAGTATTTGAGATTGGTATTGAATAAGCCAATTACATGATATATCTGAGGAATAACACACTTATGAGAGAAAAAACTTATTTTATCTTGCATTGATCTTGTTAATTTTTTTAACAATTTTAGGGATTTATTTAAACTCTATAAATTCACATTTTAAAAAGAGAAAAACAATCGCGATAATGCGTTTATATAAGACCGAATATTCCCCACATGAAATTTAATGAGACAATAGAAAAATATCTGTCTACTTGTTTGAAATAAATTTCACTGATTACGATATTTTATGGACATTATACATAACAAAAAATACAAATTTTTAAACCTGAAAACGACTTACATGACACGCTTAAATTTAAACAATATAGGAGAGAAAGGCTTGTAGACTCAAGCCAATGACGGATTGAACATTTAACATTTCAAGATTTCTATAAAATTACACATTCAGACATTGTTAGGAAACTTCAAGCGGTTATAATACTTAAAAAAAGATAAAAAGATTTAACATAAATCAAATGATGTTAACAGGATTTATGGTTTTTACTTTGGGATAGTAATGTGGAGTATTTTACGCGCATTCGGAATTTCATTAGTGTTCAGCGCCATCTGTGGGGAAGTTAGTGTGAAAGTGCCATTTTCCTGGATGGAATTATCTTTGGGGTACTGTTTTATTTTTTTTTTTTTTTTTTTTTTTGATCCTGAAGGCTCAACAGAGTTGGAAGGTTTTGAATAGAGTTTACATCTTTTGCATGATGCCGAGTGCTCTTTGGAGTTACATTTATTCAGGTGATTTCTTCTATTTTATCTTTAATTTGGCAGTTGTGAGTGGGGTGGGATCCGGTTCATTTTAGGCATCTTGGTATCATGTGGCAATTTAGAGAGCTGTGTTTAAATTTGTTGCATTTATAACATTGGGTAATTATGTTACTTTTATAGCTATCATAATTTATAAAAGAAATAGATCATAATTACTTAAAATTTTCATAATTAGAATAAGCTATCAAAGTTAGGATCAAGGCATCAAAAGCCTGGGTATTCGACCGAGTGAGGAACTGCCGAAACAAACTTGGAAAGTAAAGTTACAAGAGCTCGCATTGCCATTGGATGCTGTAGCCGTAAGCTAAGAAGCATATATAGCAATGAGCGGAGAGAGAATTCCGCAATTTTGTTTTTCGACCTGGCGGACCTATTCGACCTACGGCTCTCGAGCAAGACGGACGCACTTCTAAAACGCTCCCGCTCTGACCTCTTCTGCTAAGTCAACGATTACCAACCTAAACTGTACATTTCAGTACTTTTTAGTGAGGGTTGGAATCCATCCTAGCTCTACTTTTACTACATTATCTCTCGATTACTTACCCTACAAGACCCGGACTGAAAATGGAAATGAACACGGAAATTGAAATGAACTCATCGCCTAACTGCACTCCAGCAAACTCACCAATTCCTAATCCACAAGGAGAATCCCCATACATGGCGAGAAGGAAATTTGCGATGGAAATGGAAGTACTCGACATTAAGATCCTAAGCCAATCCAACCTTCTCGGAAACATGCAAAGGTACCCGCATTATGAGGACACTGAACTGTATCAGATAGAAAAAAAAACGTACTCAAGATCCTGGAAAGAAAAAGAGACCAAATGGTAAGTGCTTTTCAATCTATTGGTCCCTGTGAGATAAACGGCTGTCCCCACCACTCCCACTTAAACTTAAATCTTAGTCAGAACCAGAATCTTAATCTATCACCAAAACCTTCCACTTCTAAACAATTTAAAAGAAAAGATGAAAATGGTTTTCTCTCTCCTCCAACGAGGAAAACTGCCAAAATAAATTCTACTCAAAATCCTTCGCAAAACTTATTAATCGGAAATAACAGATTTCAAGGATTAAATAATATTAATAACGAAACTTCTGATTCGCCCGCTTTGCAGATACAACAACCAATCACGGTACAGATACCGAATGCACCCTCTCTACCACTCCCTATCATGCTCAAAATTACAAAAAACTATAGAGAGCAACTAAAAACGCTTACCGAAAAATTCCCAAACCTACGTACTCGTCTTTCAGACGAATACATAAAGCTATATACCAATACTGAAAGTGAATATAGAGAAATAAATAGCACACTACAAAATATTAACTACGAATATTACATAATTAAACCGGTGTATGAAAGACCTTTTAAAATTTGTATAAAAGGACTTCCTCGAGATACAGCAACAAACGACATCCAGGAAGAATTAAAAGAATTTTGTTTTGAGATAGATAAGGTCGCACAATTGCATAATTGCAGAACAAAACGACCTCTCCCCGTCTTTCTCATTACGTTGCACCCAGAACAGAAAAGGCCGCAAAAGAAATTTTCAACTTAGACCGCATCTGCTATATGGCAGTTAAAGTGGAGGGATATCGAGAAAGGGGTGTGACTCAATGTTACAACTGTAACAAGTTCCACCACTCATCCGAAAATTGCAGAATGGCACCCAGATGTCTTAAATGTTTAGAGCCACACTTCACGAGAAATTGTAGCATAAAAGAAAAGCAATCCAATCCTCTATGCATCAACTGTGAAACCCACGGCCATATGGCCTCCTGGGCTCGCTGTCCAAGCTACCCTAAGCCTCCTAAAGGTACTACAAACTTTAGAAATTCAAAACCCTTTACTAACTTCTGCAATTCCCACTTAACGTATTCTCTTTCCGGTGACTACATTAAATTGTACACAAATAACTTTGAAGAATATCGTCCACTAAACAATGTTCTAACTACTAAACCCTACGAATACTATGTAATTGAACCTAAAATCTCGCGTGCTTTGAAAATAGTTATAAAAGGTCTACCAAGAAATACTGATGTTAAAGATATTCATGAAGAACTCGGCTTTAATCCTACAAAAGCTAACCAATTGATCAACAGGAGAACGAAGCTCCCCCTACCGATCTACATGGTCACACTACCAAAAAACGAAACAAATCAAAAAAGCTTTGATCTTATTAAAATTTGCTACATGTCAATTACAATAGATAACTACAAAAATAATACCACCACTCAATGTTTTAATTGCAATAAATTTAATCACGGCGCAAAAAACTGAGATATGTTTCCGAGATGTATCAAATGTTCCGGTGCACACCCTACTCGCGATTGTCAAATTCAAAACAAAATCCAAGAAATCACCTGCATTAACTGTAACGAAAAAGGACATTCTGCCTCCTACAAAGTTGAAAACTCTTCCCTAAACCACCAAAAAACACACCTAAAAACAATAATATTCCACTGAAAAAAACCATCAGAGAAAATTTCACTTTCGCTCAAGCATTAACTTCTTCTCAACAGATGGCGCAGCCTACCACTGAAACTCGCAGGAATACTCCTCACTATTATAGTCAAAATAAATACCATAATCCAGTGAACAATATTATACAAGCAATTGAACAACTTAAAGAACTCGCAGAAATTTTCGCTCTAATACCAGGTTTTTAACTAATTTACATAAAATTAAATCGACTAAAAATAACACTGCAAAGATAACGGCAATCATCCAAGTTTAATATTAAATAATGAATAATTACAGCACCACTTTTTTAATTTTTGCAAATTATAATCATATATATTTTAAATTAAATCCCATTTCATTTCCATCATTCCTTTTTCATTTCCAATAAAAATTAAAATATTTTTCATTCATTTTAATTCAAAAATGGCATCTTATAGCAGTTTTAGCGCTACTGACCTCTCAACCAATGAAAATTCTGTACCCCAGATTTTCCTCAAACTATTTTTATTTTTGGACTTTACCATCAAAAATGAAAACTCCATCCTTCCAAAGCAACTTCTATATACAAGATTTAGGCGCCCATAGAAACGTCAGCGTCAACGTAGATTTAGGGGTGAGACTTCAATTCGAAGGCGAAACGGCTTCGAGAAAGTTATTGTCCACGGGATTTTGAGAGGTCATAAAAATGAAGTTTAAACTATTGAAATTAAATGAAATAAATAGAAGTGCCGTACCGAAAGCAATTAAAAGGAAAATTTTGCTATTTAAAAGTATGGGGAACTTTAAACGCGAGGAGAATGAGTTGAAAAGAGAAAATTATTGAATTTTGGTGAAGCGCCAAAAGCGGACCCTGGTGGAGAAAATTGGTTCTACCTTTTAATTTAATGATTTTTAATGTCGACAGTATTACGCGAGGTCCATTTTGACCGTGGGACTTTGCCGCTTATTGATGTGAAGTCCTGAATTTTAAAAATTAAGCAGGATATCACTAGTGAATTGTTTCAGTAGGCTCGCCGTCGTTTGAGGACTGGGAAGTTCTGGTAAGTGTGTCCGAATGCAGCTATTGGTCTTTTTTGCGATGATGCAATGCTGGCATCATACGCAGGTAGCCGATGAAGTAATTCATTAAGAATTTGAGGGATCCTATTGAAGAAATTAAATGATTGTTTTTTAATGAACTCTAAAATTGGTTCGGTTTTAAGGTCTTTGAGCATAACTTCATTCCGAACAAATCAGGGAGCATTAATCATTTTTCTAAGGTGGATATTTTGAAAGACTTGCAGTCGTTTCAGATGGGCAGTCGCAACAGACGCCCAAATAGGCGACGCGTACGACACGATTGATCTCAGTATTGACTTGTAGAGCAAAATATTATGCCTGATCGCCAACTTACTCTTATGAGAAATCAAGCGAGTGAGCAATCTACTCATTCCGAAAGCCTTTTGATAGGTTTTTCGGATATGGTGGGCAAATGTTAATTTTGCATCTAGAACCAACCCCAGGTACTTGTATTTAGTAACCCAGGGGACGGGGTGGTCGAAAATGGTGACTGCTGGCAAATTGCTAATACACCGTTGTTTCGTAAAGAGGAGGCAAGCGCTTTTGAATGCATTAACTTTAATTTTCCAGTTAATGAGCCAGAGCTGTAAATGAGAGATATACTTCTGCAATCTTGCAATAATTTTCCGATTGAAGATGCATTTTGGTAGTATCTTCGGCGTACATCGCCAACTGAATGTTGGACGCCTTCGGGATGTCATTTACTTACAAAGAAAAAATTTTGGACTCAAAATCGATCCCTGTGGAACATCACTTAGGATTAGTCTGAGAGAGGAGACTGCATTTTCGACTCGAACCCTTAAACTACGATAGTCCAAGAACGAGAGTATAATTTTGATTAGTTTGTCCGAAATTCCAAGTCGCATCATCTTGGAAATGAGCCGCTCAAGCCAAATTTTATCAAGAGCTTTGGCAATATCGATAAAAAGCTTACCCGTGACCTTGTTATTGGAAAAGCTATTTTGGACCATCTCGGTGACTCTAAGAAACTGTTTTACTGTAGAGCACTTTGGTACAAAGCCATGTTGCTCTGGAATAATAATATTCCTAGCTATGCAGAATTGGTCCAGGCGAATCAAAATAATATATTCATATGCTTTTTTCAGCGAATTGAGTAACGATATATTGCGATAATTTTGAGGTTTAGTATCATCAGAATTTGGCTTGAGAACGGGAGCCACCACGGCAGTCTTCCAAGCCTTCGGAAAATGGAAGTTCTCCGTAAGAAAATTAAAGAGCAGCGTGAAGAGAAAAATAAATTTTAAAGGGAGATTTTTTAAGGATGCGATTCGAAATGAGATCCAATCCCGGTGCTTTTTTGACTTTAGATCGTTTAATAAAGTCCAAAACTTCGCTAGCCTGCACTGGTTTACGTTCTAGACATGGGGGGAGACGCCAAAAATGTTTGGACTTAACGTTTAGTGTGTTCTGAGAATCTGGGATTGTCGTCTATATTTGGTTCAAATTGTTTTTGAAAGCTATCAGCTATAACTTCCGCTTTTTCAATGGGAGGTACAGCAATACTGCCTAAGGCGCCCTTAAGGGGCGGAATGGTGTGAAAAGGCTTTCAGAGTCGGGAGGTTTCCCTCCAAAGAGTGTTTGTATCAGGAGAGAGGCCTTCAATATGTTTTTCCCATCTGGATTGGGAAAAATGTTGAATATCTCTCTATGTTTGTAAAAAGATTACTAAAATCAGATTCAAGTAATAGCAATGGCTTGGAGCTAAGATTACACGGGGTTCCATGCAGGATCCCTATACCTTGGCCAAACTGTATGTACATAATTTTTGTG
>BMAW01112785.1:0-33325 GCA_019974015.1 Nephila pilipes
CGGTGGCGCTGGTTCGGTTGCGTGTTGCTGGCGGCTGCTGTGACGGCGGTGAGTCGCGCTTGTTCTTATTGTGTCAACCGGCGTGATATACCCGAACGATAACGTGGTTTGGTTACGTGGCGTTGTTTGGGATTACTTGCCTGCCCGTTGTTTGTTGCGCGCTGTGTTCAGCGTCAATTTTAACAGAGGAAACGCGCGGGTTGAGATATTTATGGTGCGCATCGAACCTTCCTATGCGTCTATGGATATTGCCGCACCTCTGTCGCCGCCATACCATCATATCCCAAATCAATCATATACTATGTGTATTCATGTATGCCGCCCTCAACCAGGATGATCAGAGTGAATAATCGTGATCCAATCTGAAATCAATAATAGTATATTCTTCATTCGAAACTAATATATACCTCAACATCTTGAACTGTATTATATTCTATCCTCCTCAGAATCAATATCTCTATCTTCTCTTCATCATCATATCAATATCTCTCATCATGCTTCATCATTAGTGATCAGACTTATCTTCATGTATCAGATATCATCTATTACTACATTGAAAAATGACGAAGAGCTTTTGGCACGCATTTTTCAACCAGCGGTCACCATGCTTTCGGCCTGACATTTTGAGCACGGCGGACAAAAGGTATTTACTTGGTGTATTTAAAAATTGCTTCACCGACTTTTTGGGGAGTTTCTCGAAAAACTTACCTTCCAGCAAACGGCTACTTTTGCTTCGCCCATCTGTAGGCGGCTTGCATTTGTAGCTAGGACATGGGGATTTTTACTCCAACTGTGGGCTGTTAAGGATTTATTTCCATTTGAGGATTTATTGAGAACAATACCCTCTGAAATAAGAATTTAATTTGTAATTTAGAATTTTTTTTTAGTTTAACAAATGATTTTCATTATTTTTACACACAATACATCTATGAATTTTCACTCCAGACACATTAACATTTCTATTATTATAACTGCAATATTTATTCATATAATTTCCCTCGCTTCTCTTATTGTCCGTGCCTGAAAATGATTTCGCAAAAAAGGATTCTGGTTTTTTATTTTCATTTGAAGATAAATAAATATCACATTCACGTCCCATAATTTGGGGTTCAAACCATATTTCTCCTTGTTTTACTGCTATGTGAGACTTTAATTCGGGATCTAATTAACTAAAAACCTTATCTGAAACTATAAGAGCACATAATGATTTGCAATCATTTACTTTCCTCAACTAACAATAGTAGTCAAAATTTGCCCTTAACTTTGACACGAATTGCACATAATTATCAGAAGGCAATTTTTGCCCTGAACGAAAATAATTTAGACATTCTTGAGGAGTTGGTTCGAATTCTTTCGAAATAATACATTTTAGCTTATTGTAATCATTCATATCCTATTCGCTTACATATATCAATAAATTACTAACCCTTCACCTAAAATATTTAAGAGGATTTCGGCTTTAAACTCTTCTGCTACCTTTTTTTGTCCTAAAAGCCCTTTCAATTGACTGAAAAAACAAGTTGAAGGATTCTACTTTAGTGGGGACAGCAATTGCTAGTGTTCTAACACTTTTAATTAAATTTTCAATATTTTCACTTAAGTTTTCTGTTTCAGTATTTTGTTTTAGGTATAATTCCTTTCTGGCATTAGTTAATTGCTATTCTGCTTCTAACTGAGATAATTTTAATTTCTCTAACTGTAATTTTATTTCGTTTTCTGACTTTTCTTTCTCATTTTGTATTTTTTCTTTCTAAATTTTTAATTTCTTTTCTTCAAGAATATCAATAATAATATTTTGAAGGAATTCAGTATCATTTTTTATATATTTCTTAGCTCTATACTAAGATTTTTAATTTAACTATTTTTGCTCCAAGTGGAACATCAAGGGCTAACTCCTCTGCTACGAGTTTCAAATCATCTTTTTTCAGTGATTTAAGACTCGTTTTAACACAAAAATAGCAACTCTAAATTTACAATATCCACACTAAAACAATCGATTAAAAAAAAACTACACCCTCGTCACAGAACACAACTCTATTAAATTCAGATTATCAATCACAGAACACAACACTATTAAACTCTGATAACGAATTACAAAACACAATATTCATCTCAAATAATCTAACACAGAATATAACACTATTAAGTTTAAATCACAGAACACAACATTATTAAATTCATAATATCAATCTCACAAAGCACAGCACTATTGACTCAAATTATCAATTACAGTTCCAACACTAATTAACTCAAATAATCTATCACCTTAAATAATATAATTTAACTCAATTTATCAAGCAACACCTACTATACAACAAAAATCACAAAAGGAATCAGTGATAAAATATTCTCTCAAAATTTGTACTCACCACGTGTTACCCTCCACCACGATTCCTTTCCGCGCAAACTACAAGGGCCAGTGGTTAACACTAACTCAAAAACACTAACACAATCCACCTCTCCTAACTAATATCTTTTCTTCTAACACCAAACATGTTACGTACTATCGCCAACCCATTTATTGTTTGTGGGGAATGACTAAAACTCCACATTAAGAGTGCAATTAAGAGCGCTATATCACACACAACATCTTTATTGAACAACTCAATGTACACTCACTACAAAATGTGTTATCTTGAAACAATCGGGTCTCACTTGTCACAGTGCCATCTATCGGAGTAACATTCTTACCTCATTGGTTATTCACAATACCTTGGGGGTCATAACAGAGTGCAACATTTCTCCTAATTAGACGGTAATTGACACCAACACCTCCTCATCACAGCATTCAACCGCAAGTGGCAAATTGTGATCAAAATAATCAAGTATTGAACAAGCAGCACAACATTTCAAAACTCGGCCATTAAATGACGTTATATTATCTCATTGACTATGAACAGAAGTAGAAAAAGTAAGCAGCAAATAAGGTTTTGGAAATGTAATGATTGGTCGGAAAACATAACGCATACTGTGCGTCTTTATTTTAATTTTGTAAAAATGTAACGTCAACGAAAGTGTCGGTTGATCGTGGCAGGATACACGTAAATTACAGGATACAGATAAAAAGGTTTCCACGGGATTTATATGAGGGCCTCGCGGACCGTATTTTAGAGGCCTTTGCCCTACGTGACTGGACGAACCTTAAGTCGGTTTCTAAACTGGCAGAATTGTTAAATAGTTAAGAATAATTAAGAAATATAAAATCTAGATTCGGTGATAAGAGGTTATAAAAGCAAAAGCGCTCTAATATCTGGAATGAAGGGGAAAGAAACTAGGTTAGGATATTCTCCTCACAAATAAATCGTTTATCCCTATCAACGATCTAAATCAAAAGGTAGGGCATTCGACAAGCACACTGGCCCCAGATGTTTTCATTTCTATGTGATTGGTCATATAAAGACTGCATGCCCTAAATTAATCAAGAAGAATGAGACATAATCCATAAATAATATCGAAGGAAGCAAAACCTTTAATTTCTTAGTTCATATACTAGCAAAGGCTCCATGAATTAAAAATAAAAGAGTAAAACTCATGAGAGATACCGGAGAGACCATTGAACTAATGCAGGGCCTGCAAAGTGTTCTATATAGTATAAAAAGAGATCCATACGACTAGGAGGTCAATTAGGGGTCGATGAATGATTACTAATATTATTTTATTCAATAGCACATTTTCTGACAGAAACGTTGAATATACAATTTTCGTTTGGAATCCCATTTGTAATTATAATATAGTAGTTAAATAAAGTTTTTATAATAGTTTATAGATTATTTAAATTCTCATTCCTGCATATTTTTTTAAAATAATTATGTATCTTTTTTTTAAAAAAAATGTGTTTTGCGATGGATTCTCATTTCCAGACGTGTCATAAATAATTCCTGAACCATTTTGTTACAGAATGGCCCAAATCAGAGCGAAACCTCTTAGAAATAACTGTTTTATTAGCTTTGCGAGGAAAATGATGAACTATCAAACCAGTTATCATTACACGCCGAAATAGGATAGTTGTCAAGAAGTGCATGCTTAAAAAAATTGTTGAATTTTTAAACAGTTACAGAGATTCTTACTAAAATTAATCCAGCCTTAAGTGACAAAGTAAAAAATAAAAAGCAATATTTCTTATTTGTCCGATATATTTGTAGAGTTTAATATGTTCAAACACATCACCAAGGAAAAAATATTACATCAATTCAAGTGCGAACAACTATTTTAAGCTTTCAAGATAAATTAAACTTGTTTGAGTTTTTATTGCTACGTAAAGAATTTCAATACTCTTGAAATTTTCGACAATTGGACTTCACAGACATATAATTGGAAATATATACAAATCATCCCCAAAAATTAAGTGGTGATTTTAAATCACGCTTTGGAGATCTCAGAATGAACTATCGCGCCACTTTCTGCTCAAGTTGAAAATAACGAAAGTCATTTGAAAGATGGTCATTGAATTCTTAGTTTACCTTGAAGCATAGATGTTTTTTAATAATTTTAGTGCGAGTAAATTTTGTACGAATATAAGAATTACGCAAAAATATCCAAAACTTGTAATAAGGCATTCCCAATCCCATATATGGTTGAACCTGACTTCAGTCATATTTATTCTATTTTAACAAGGAAGAGAATTAAATGAAATATGGAGCTCCAGGGCGAAGTTAGAATAAAATTAACAAATTTTGAACCAAATATTGCTAATTTTGGCAAGAGTCTTAGCAAGCACATCATTCTCATTGATTTACATAAAAATCTGATCAAAAGAGGAAAAAAAGTTTAACTGCTTCTTAAATGATTTAATTTATTTAAGCAATAGAAAATTGTTTTTTTCTTTTGTTATCATTTTTGTAGAGGAGGTCCAAAAGAGAATTTTAAAATTTTTGGGGGTGTATGATCAAAAAAGTTTGGTGGCCCCTGATCTAGTGTGTAAAAGACACTTTTCCTTTTCCAGTGAGAAATTCTAAATTGAGCACTCTCTGAGTATGGAATTAATCGGTTTGTTCCTCGCGATCGTGGAAATTTCCTGAGATTTTGGTTTGGTTGAAACCAAACAGCTATTTGCGGAAAATATTTAAACTAAAACGAAAGATATTTGTTAGGAAATAAGTGATTATAAGTGATGAATAAAAGATGGATAAATGGGTGAATTATTTTCGTTGAAGGTCATTAGTGTTGTCCAGTCAAAGTCCCAAATTAAAGCAGAAAAAAAAACGGAAAATAATTAGATTAAATCTAATAGTATGGAAAATATAGAGATGATCTTACAATTAGCTATCTAGAAATTGATGATTAAATTTCAATTACTGCGACGCAGAAAGATATTCCCGAATTGACCTGAATGATATGAATGAAGGGAAAGATTTTATTAGTGCTCAGAAAGATCACGATGATCTTAAAATGATATATAGAAAATTTTAGATAGAAAACTAAATAAAAATAAAACTGAAAACTTGTAAACTTTAAATAAAACTGATTCACTTGTAAATAAATTGCTAGTTGAAAATTGGGAATATAAGGCATTTAACAGGGTGAAATTATTAGTAGTATTGGATGGATTAAGTGACCAAAAATTTAATCCCTAAGCGTAGAAGGAATGTCTACGCATTTGGGTGTTACTAAATGTAAAGATAAATTAGATACATATTTTTATTCGCCTAACTGTTATAATGATATGGAGGAGTTTGTAAAACCATGTGAAGAATATCAGAGGACTAGGAAGTCAAATGATAATACGAAATCTCTCTTACAGTTATTCAAGAGGTTTATCCCCTTTATTCCAGAGGTTTGTTTTAAACAAATATCGATGCAAGTGTTCCCTTCCCGGCCACTTCTAATAGGAATTGATATCTTATTACATCTATTTGCATATCATTAAACTTTCCTGAAGTTATACCAGTTTTTGATATTATTTCAGTTAGAATAAACGATGCTTTATTAAACATATATCAGAATTTCCTCTCGAAAATAAAATGCTGTCAATGTATTTACTTTACCAGTACTCTAACTATACAGAGTTTTTTGAATGGTTTGGCATCCGAGTCCGGTAGAGAGACATATATCTCCCTCAGAATGATTCAGTTGAACGTTTTCATCGGAAGCTCATGCGACTTCTACGAGCTTTATGCTTTGAGTCGGGCTCAGAATGGGAAAAACATCATCCATCTATTCTTTCAGTACTACGAACAGTAATACATGAAAGTAGGAGGTATACGTATTCAGAGCTAGTGTATGGGAACGTTCTGTGTACTCCTGAAACATTAGTTATGGAACATTGGATGGAACCGGAAGAAGAACTTATCCGAGTATATGTATAAATTATCTAATAGGTTAAATTGATGTCAAAAAGTAGCTACAACTAAGACGAGTAGTGGTAGCTTAAGCGAAAAACATTGTATAAAATTACTGTGAAAGGCAAATTTAAAGATGGATATTTAGCTTTCACCACTTATAAACCCAAACAAAATAGCAATACAATTGATTCGTCTGGGAACAATATTAAGTAAAATGTCAGAAAATAATTATTCGGTAAAAATTCTTCGAACATCAAACGTATCATATAGATATATCAAAATCATATTATAAGAGATCGGAACATAAATTTATCAATCAGTAAAGGAAATGTTGAAACGCTTGCTGATGAAGATATAGAAGTATCGTATTTGTGGAAAACAATTTTAAAAATTATGATTTTCTAAATTTAATTCAGGCCTAATCCAAAAACGTAATTATTTTCAAATTATTCTGCGACGCCAATTTTTAAATAGAATTCCAAAGCGTTTCTCAAATAATCCAGGGGATAACTGATTGAGAAGAACACAAAATTAAACTAATTAGTGATAAACCTTTTGGATATAGAAACTATATCGCCCTCCTCACAGACAAAACGAAAATTTTGAAAAATGAAATAAAAAAGAATACTTAAATTAGGGATTTTTGAAATACGTGAATCGGTTTATTTCTTATCAAAGATTTTAGTTAAGGTACCCGACGAAGATCCTTACCTTCTGTCGATTATCGTAAATCAAACGAAGTCATTCGAACTGAATACTATCCACTCCTAAATATCAAGGAACGCGTGAAAAGTGTTTTGGAAGGGAAACTTATTACCAACCTTTGATTTTTCAAAGGGATATTGGCAAAGCGATTAAACAAAAGTGCTCGACGTGATGCAGGCTTTTAAACTAACTATGGAACTTCACCGCTCCCTTAGGATGAGTTTCGGATTAAAGAAAGCTCATTATTTATTTAGCAAATTCATAGCCGAGTTACTAAAAGGTCCCAAATAATTCGTTGTCCATACAAAAATTATGTAGCAAATTTTTTTCTGAAACACGGGAATCTCATTAAAAGTGTACAGAACTGGGTATATTTCATCGTAAAGCCGAAATTAACTCTTATACCATCCAAATGTGAATTTATTCAGAGCCGTGTCTCGTACTTAGGTTATGATGTAGATCGAGATCCTCTCAGATCTTAGTTCAATGTGTCATAGAATTTCCCATCCCCCAATCTAAAATAAATATCAAAATTTTTCTGATATTAGTAAACTACTATTCACGATGCATTCAAATGTGTTCTTTCTATAACTGTGGAGAATCGTCCGTAGAGTGAACTAGTAAACTGGTGAGCTCAACGTAATTGTAAGAGTTGTGACTGTTATTACAAGTGCTGCTTTGTATCCACGTTGTTGATCTGAGCAGGTGCTGTCTATGTTCCCGTTGTGTCGCTAATCGGTACACATGCTGAGCTTTGTAATCGTGCTATTAATCTGTACTATTTTTGCCAACCGTATTTCATCTTGTCCTGAATATTTGTGAATAAAGTGTCATTTCCCTTTATCCTCTGTGTTGAACTTATTTCACTCGTACGCCCACTGGATCACAAATTTTGTATTTATAGGAAATTTAAAATAATGATTCAAATGTATTTTAGACTAAGATTGTATAAGGATAAAATTATACTTGATGGATAATATATAAGTGTATATAATGGGCATACCATATTTTATGACACATATAAAATGACTCATTTGAAACATGTAAAACATATATGACTGATTTGAAATATATAAAACATATATGACTGATTTGAAACATATAAAAAATTATAATGGTGAGTCACTCTTTCAAATACAAAACTTACTGTTATTTTACTCTTAGCGATTATAATTAATATTTTATTAATTATTTTAGGATTTAATTGAGACAGCTGACATAAGACTTATTTTACTATAAAAAAGAAATTTTTATCAAGATAAAAAGAAAAGGCTTTGAGGAATCTGTTCATACAAAATTGAAATAATTATTCTCATTCATTTTATGTACTGTATGTATTCTTATTCAGAAATTCATCCAGGAAACAATAATATTTCTAAAAAATATCCACACAATGCACTGAATAAAAATAAAAGAGTGATTCTTCATTAAACCATAGCTTAATCATGCATTTTTCAATTACAATATACACTGAAGCACATAAAAGCAGACACAGGCAGCCGAACATCAGTGAGAAAACGCAACAATGGATCACTTATACTTAACAAAATCATCATTGCTTAAATTTAAAAAAAAAATACTAACGAGCGATGAATACTAATTTTAAGATAGTACGAACTCATTAGAATGTAGACAATATGTATTCAAAAATGCATTTGAAAATGTCATTATCATATAAAAAACGCTTAAAATAGACATAATTTTAATTAAAATCGCAATCCATAAAACAAAATGTATTTCATTATTACAATCAATTTGCAAGATCTTTACAGATCAAAATATTTTTTTTTTATGGAAAACAATTAAATATTATATATGGATCACACAATTGTCGACAAATATTAAATCTATATTTGCTTTTATTACTTTGAGAAATGTCATGCAATTACTTTACACACAATATATTCAACTAATGCTTTCTTTTTCAATGTTTTCAATCGCTTTATAGCTTCATCCACAGAAATCCTGTTTATGTGTGAATGTTATATTTCCCCAGTATGCGCGTTTTTTAATAATTAGTTTTGTAAATATATGAACTGAATGCTGCATTTTTTTGTACTAAAAGTAAATTGAATTTAATATTCTAAACCAAAAATCAGAAAATAACTGTGATGCATATTTTTTAAACTTATTGATTCAATAGATCTTTTTGACTTATGGAAAAAAAAGTTTGAATTGTAAAACCCTTACTAATAAAAGTAGCTATATATATAATTCTTTCAAAAGCAAAAAATGAAAAATAAAGAATTGATACAATCATAGCAACATTCCACACGGGAGTGTATGCAAATAAAGCACACTAATAATAATTTTCGAATTCTACTTACCATTTGTCTCGAAGCTTGAATTCTCAGTGGAAGCCGCCCAAACATCGACTTTTTCACTGACGTAAACATCACCAGTAACATCTCAGTAATAATTTCATTGCACATCTACTCACAATCTTAATTTTTCTTTTTTTCCGATACCTTCCTGGAAGGATAAGTCTTCCTGGTGTTCTGTCATATCACAATTTGAATCCTTAAAATATAAAGAAAAAAATTCTTCCAGTGCTTAACAAAGATCGAATATCGAAATCCTTATTCAAAAAGCTGGATATCAAGGAAATACAAAAATCCCCATTTCCTACACAACTCATAGATAAAAGCCGAATGACTTAAATACTCAACGCAAAGAGATATGTATTCTGCAGGATGAATGAAGGAAATCTTGACCTTGTGCAAGTGGAGGTCAGAGCATTTGATCACGTGATGGTGACGTCAGCACCAACTGGATCCATCGAAATGTTTCGCAGAATACATAGCGCTTTTACAAGTATAGTTCCTATTAAGATTGATTGTGAAAATGAATGTAGACAGTTTTGTTTATAGATGACAACATTGTAGGAAACATCAAAAACATATATTTAAATCAAAACAGCACAGCACAAACATTAAACGCTCTTTTCTTTCGCCATCATCTTTTCTAAAACACAACTGTTACAGCTTTTCCCTCTCTTTCATCTGTTGCCACTCTCCAACAGAGAAACTTACTTCTCATGGAGTTGGATCATAACGCAACAACCAGAGAACAAGCATACATTTTAGGGAAAGCGGACCGCGATCCTGCGACTTAATTTATTCTTTTCAGACGTGAGAAATTAATAGCTAGTGTGTTCTTTTTTTATAAATGCTTCATAAAAATGCATTTTATAAAAATAAGTTTCGGTTTTGTATTATGTAGAGTTGAAGAAACATCACATGATGATTTGTGAAATATAAAGTAGCCGATGAAAGCGAGGTCCCTTCAACTACAGGGGACTTAAGCCAATTGTCATGGGCGTGAACACTAAAAAAAATAATAATAAATGATAATAACATTTGCATTTATTGTGAGAGGAAAATAACCCTGAAATTATTCTGACTGAAACATAAATGCATGATAAAAAATGCTTAAAAAATGTTAAAAAGTATTTCCCTATCTCTTCATATATTAAAAAACTATTTTCCATGCATTCACACATGTTTTGGATTTTTAATAGGAAGTAATAAAAAGAAATTGAATTAAGAATATCATATAATTGTATTTGAAACATTTCAATTTATTCAAAATACACACATTTCCTCATATATTTATTCAAAGGATGTTTACGGTAATTAAAAAACTTGTTAAAATTCTGCTTTTAATCATATAAATACAAAAAAAAAATAATTCCTCTCCTCTTGATTTAAATTGCTTTCTAGTTCTTATCTGAGAACAATTTATCTTCACATTAAAATATACCCGTTATAATGTTAAGATTGTCTGAACGGAATATATCGTGATATGAAAATAAACGGCAAATACGAAAACGTAGAGATTCCGTGACCGAGAAAAAAAAAAGAGATAAATTTCAAATTTTTCCTCAAAATAAACACACAGAGAAAGTGATTGATATTATGGTAATATTTAACAGACAAAGTATACTGATTAATATGATCATTTGCAGTGCGTAATTTTGATAAATTATAAATATATTTTATAATATTACAAAAAAAAAAACACAAAGTACTTCTTTTCTTCACATCAAAAACACATCTTCTTTTCTTAAGTTTGTCATGTCATGTTTTACTTTCTTTCAATCGAATTTCATCATTTGTATAACAATCTCTGTGTGTGATCTTTTATTAAATTTCTTTTATTTTTAAGATATGTAACTTTAAATAATTAAAGGAAACAAAATATGAGACACAAAATAATCTCCTCTCGTTTTTCCCCTGATTCGTAGCAGTACTTCAATACTTTTCAATTCGTAGCAGTACTTCAATAATATACTTTTGTAAATATAATGTTTATAGCTTGGATATATTTTTAACTGAAAAATTAGAACTAATGTTTTAATAGAATCCAAACTACTCCAATACTCAAGATTGAATAACAATACTGCCCTGAGTTTCAAAATTAATGTAATGAAAATCTTATATACTGCGTGACAATGAAAATGCAAATACAAGAAATAGTGACCAGAAAATCATGAAAATTTCAAGGTAGACGCACGTCCCCTTTATGCGAATAATGTGAAATCCGCAGCACTGCAGTGTTCGTTGAAGAAGATATAAGGAAATGAACTTACAAATTGGACAACTTTCGTAAAATTATTTCTGCTAGGGAAATCATCGTAGAAAATAAATTTTTGTCTCAGAGGACGCGTGCAGTAGCAGAGAATGACAGGTCGTCGTCATTTTAGGCAGATCCAGCAGATGGACCATTTTACGAGATGATCGGATTTAGAAAGGCCAATTAGTTCATACGAAAAATCTCAGCTGACACACATCTCAAAGTGGCCACATTGCACCAGTTGTGAGGAAGATGGTTGGAACAAGGAAATGTGCCAAGTTTGAGAGATGCTGGTGCAGCCAGAGGGACGTCAGCACGCGCGGGAGGGACGCGTGGTTTGACGCATCCTCTGAAAAGAGTTGACGGACCACTTCTACCTCCATTCTGCTGCATATTCAAGACACCCTGGATATTCTCATCTCGATCAGAACTATTTCCTAACAATTCGGTGATAGTGACCTCCACTCATGGTGTTCGTTAAGAAGACTGCCATTGACCCCACAGCTTCATCACGCTAACATCTGCAATGTTTCCGGTCTTCAGCGATATGGATGATAGAATGGCATAGGCTCGTATTCTCAGATAAGTCACGCTTCTTTTTCTCCAATGATAGTCACAGCGAAAGGGTGTGGCATCGCTGTGGAGACAGGTACAATCCGGCAGCAATTGTGAAACGCCCCATCGTGTGACGACTGGGCATCATGATTTGGGGAGCAATAGAGTACGATTCCAGGTCACCTCTATTTCGTATTCAGGACACTATTACAGCTTAACGATACGTGAATTATACGCTGTGGGTAGTGAAACTCCCCTGCCTTGAAGGATTGCGCAATGTCTTTTATCGATATAATAACGCTCGAATTGACACTGCTCGCATCAGCTAGGGTGCTTTGCAAGGTGTACAAATGCTTCCCTGGCCACCGAAAGAGAGTGATATAGGAATGTTCAATTTGTGAAAATCTTCTAATCTCTCACAAATTATACAGATTTGGGATTCGATTGGACGTTATTTGAAGACCCTGCCACAGTGACATTCAGAAAACGCACTGTTCCAAATGCTTGACAGGGAAAGGAGAGCCATTCCTCAGAACGCCATCCGTTCTTTCACTGACTCTGTACCTAGGCGTGTTGCTATGTGTATTGCCGTTCACGTTTGTTCCACAACCTACTGAATCTACTCTGATCTTCCTCTATATTGTGCATATCGTTTCGAAATAATGAATACTTATTATTTGTTGCTGTCTCTGTCTGTTTTGCTGAGTTTCTTCCCTTTCTGGCCATTCCATCTTGGGTTTTGCATTTTCAATGTCATGTAGTGTGCAATAGGAATCTACGGTATATATAAAAATTATGAGGATATAAAAATTATGAAAATTTGTTATCAGTTTTTTGTTACCAAAAACTATTATTTTACAATTATAGGCAAATTCTACTTACTTAATTTAATCATTTTAAATGTATTGAAATAGTATGTATCCAAAATTGTTAATAATTAGCGTAATTGTGTGTTAAGTAAAATAACCCAGACCGGGATTTAAATTTAATAATGAATTTTAAATTTTTGTGTCCTATGTGTGTATTTTTAATTTTGTATTCTGCGTGCAATTTTTCTCTTCATATAATATTTAGCTAATTTCAGTTTCCCTTATGTCACAAGTTACTTTTGTTATGCTCTCAAATATGAGAACTAATAATATAGTTCATTAAATAATAAAAAAAAATATTGTTTGTTTTAGAACCTGTTTAACTGATCCCAAAACACTTGAAAGGTAAGCTCACATAGTACGCTATTATGACCAAAATATTCAAAAATAGTTATAGACTGACTTTAGTTATTTGACTTCTATAAACATAAGTGCCAAATTTCTAACATCTCTAGCTACAATTTTAAGCAATTTATGTAAACTTTCTTTAACAGTATGTTAAGTCATTTCATTTATATTTACAGCGTTAATATCGACGTTTACTCGACTTTTTTTTCAAGACGATAATGTACTTAAAGAATTTCGGAATTTTTAATAATTTGAATAAAATTTTGATACATTTCTGTACATTTTGCCTTCAATGTTTCATAATTATGTAAAAGGAATAAGGATTTAAATAATTAATTTTTTTTCACTTCTTGATAAATTAGGTATAGTTTTTTTTATGCTTATGATATACTGTCTGATGGAACAAAACTGTACGTCTAAATATAACATTAGTAATTTTAAACTCCTGCAAATAATTACGAGAAACACTTCTAAGAAATTGAGAAAAGAAATTACTTACAAATATTTAAAATTGGAGAATTAGTACGAATTTTAATATATAGAAATATTTTGAAAATTTTTAATAATTGTTTTCTTTAAAATGTAGTTTACTTATTTGAAATTCATTTTAAAAGTATTCAGATGCGATGAACAGCGTTTTCTTTTAGATATCTAATTTTAAAAAGCTGCTCAAAGTGCACTTTTTTCCCCTGAACAGCAGTAACTACGCCTGATTCTAAGAACCTATATAATCCATTCGATTTTAAGGTGACTTGCTACCCTAAATATCACTGTTAAGAAAAAAAAATAATTAAATTAAGTTTCTCGGTATGTTATTATCGGTAACTCGGTATCTCATTATCGGTAGTTTAAGGTATGTCATTAGTTATTCATTAAGAATATCAAAATTTGACATAACTTTTCAGTCGTTCAGTGCTTTATATCAGATACTGCAAACAAAATAAACTCACCATCTATTCAAAATGAAATCACTGCACTTCCTTGTCAATAAAAATATATATTCATATTAATTACTACAGTTACACATCACTACAAGACACAACACAGGTTACATAATAAAGCAAAAAGCGTTCTCTCTCGTTCTTAGTTCAAGTACTTTCTGTTTTTTACGCAGCTCACTCCAAACAACAACGTCCTCTGGCGGGAGTCACGTTGTTTCTGCTGGGAAAGTATTCAGTTCGGAACAATCACTGTAATCCCAACTACTATTGGAGATGGATTACATAGCACCTTAAGGTAATTCTCCGGTGATTTGAAAGAATTGTCAATTGGAAGGAGAAATGGGCTTTCGTGGAAGAAGGTGATAGGTAAGGAGGTTTGATTTTTGTACATCGTACCGCAGATATTGAAAGTTTTGATTCCATGTGTGGTTTATATATATATATATATATATATATATATATATATATATATATATATATATATATACATATATATGTACATATTCATTTATATTAGTTTCTCGAAATAATGAATTTATTTCCTGATATCATTCCTTTTTTAACTTTAATTTATGCAACCACGCTTTCTTAAATATTCCCTGACTACGCTGTTCACACGGCTCCAGACCCGTAGGGATGATCCCTATCAGACTTTAGTTCAACACTTAGACTCCCTTGAAATCCCTCCATTAATACCACATGTTCCATGACATTTATAGTGGAATTTCCCTGCTATATAACTAAAAAAAAAAAAAAACTCCTGATTTTGCTCATTCTTTCACACTCTTGCTGTCATAATCTTTATCAAAAGCGGAGTTATGTAATTCCCTTAGTGTGGAAATGCTCTCTCTGTCTCTCTCACACACACACTGTTACAATAAAATAATTACTTATTAGTGAAATTGGCTTCGACTATTTTCTAAACTTAATTGAATAGTTCTAGTTAAAATATTTAAAAGAAAGGCATAATTGTAACATTATGTAATTTGCCGATATGATGATTACCTAAGTTAAAATATTTAGATTTAATAAAATGAGAAAGAGGGAGACCGTACAGAGCAATTCTCCGCTGGACGTCTCCTGACTAGTACTGGCTTGAACGATGCCCGGTCATTTGTCATCTCCGTTGAAGATCTCAGATTGAAGACCCAAGCGACTCAGGCCTCTTCAGAAATCCACAGTGTGGCCATCTTCTCTTGAAGAACCATGATCGGTGCCGATGCAAGGGCCACTACAATGCCGAAAGCGACGCATGTGTGACCACTTTTCCATATATAGTGAAATAGACTCTGAATTGGACATTCCTGGTACTTTATCCTGATATTTTTAAAAATATTTTACTATCGAGTACATTTTTCTGAAACAGCAAAATTTGTCTCGTGAAATATTAAGATCGACCAAACACCAGCTGTAGGAAGTAGTGTTGTCTTAATCCAAAGGGCAAATATTCTCTACTATTTATATTAACTGGAAATTCAGTTAAATTTTCGTTTAATCTTTGGATTTTAACTCTTTTGTAATAAACCGATGATAAGAGGTATAAATAATATTATGAAACAAATATTTGAATAATTTGTTTTTTTTTTTTAAATTTCACATTTATTGATTATCGAGATCTGTTAAGCAGTATGTTTAAATTTAAAAATATTTCTGTGTGTTATTGAACATTACTGTGCGGTAAACTAGATATCTCTTTTATGTTGTGTAATAGTCCAAATTTTGAATTTATTTATTTTAAAATTGAAAAAAAAAAAAAAAGAAATTATATATTTTGTTTTGGTATATGATAATGAGTGAATTATTTTATGAAAGTTGGCACATTGATTTAAGATGATAATTGTGATAATAACATTGCTTTTTGTTTATATTAAAATTGTTATTGGTAGGATTTTTATGCTAAGTTTTTATGAAATTACAAAGTTAACATATTGTGTAATTTAATTAAATGTTTTGAAAATATTTTTTGGAAAGTATTGCATCATGTGTTGTGCATCTTGCATAAGTTTTGGAATTATTCTATTTTAAAAGTATGTCTAAATTTTTTAACTATAAAAAATGTAATTTTATACATATATCAAGTAATTTTGAAATTAATTTAAAATTGTTTTTTTCAAGTACATGCTATATGTGAAAATTAACATTTTATTTTATGTGTGTAGTAAAACAAAAAATGTTTATATATTTATTATTTCAGAATATTTTTAGTGAAACACTTTTTGATTTAAATAGATATTTATTTAGATATGAGTAATGAAAATTTTAAATTGATATTTTAAGAAATATTTTTGATTTTATATTAATTTAATTTAAAATGATCAATATTTAAATTTGGAATGAATATAAACAGTGTTTTGAAGTGAATATTTATTGAGAAATATTAGAATTTTATATACTTTCGAATTGAATGAAAAATATTGTTGTTTTAATTACTTGAGAAAAGATAACTAATATATTGATTTGATTGAATACTTTGAAATGAAATAAGAAATGTTAAATACTTTTTGAAATGAATATTTTTAGGTTTTAAAATGAAAACCAACAATGTGTTTTTTGTGCTGAAATAAAAAAGAAAATTTATAATGTTTAATTGTCTATAAAACTATTTTAAATTTTAAAAGGTATTATGTATTTAAAGGAATATGTGTCTAGTTTAGATGATTTCTATTGATGAAATTCTTAGTTTAAAAGGACGGTGGATAGTTAATTTAAGTTATAAATATAAATAAATAAAATAAGACTTAATCAACTAAGTTATACATAATAAATAAATAGAATAAGGTTAGCTGTTCCTGTTTGTCATGCGAACAAGTGGGGCACAATTTTGCAATGAACCACATTTCTTCAGCTAATTTGGCAAATAGTTTTGGTTAAAAAATTGTTGTAGACTAAGAAATTACGGAAGTAATAATACAAATATACTTATATAACTAAATTTTAAATTTAATTAATATTTGTAAACTTAATTTTAAAATCTTGCATTTCCATGTCTGTTGGGATTTCTATACCATATGGAAGAGCAGATTGAAATTTTTCCATTTTCATCACTCAATCCTGCGATGCATGTGAAAAATGTAAACAATGATCTGATACTGTGTCAGTCTTGTCTTCAGTATGTCTCTGTCAAATGTAATTGTTTTTGTTTCACATACCACATTCAATGCAAAGCGGTTCACGTACCACTATTTTCTTATATATGTGGATTCACACCACCATTCTTTAATTTTGCAGGATTCACACCACCATTCTTTAACCTTTAGAATTCGGCAGATTCTAAGTTAAAATATCCCTTCCACTCGGCGCTTTTAGGCTTGAGGCAAAATTTTCTTTCCCCCGCTCGGAACACTGGGAAGCTCAAATTCGCTGGGTGTGGTATTGTTGGTTCATCTTGTTACAAAGGAGAGATAGTAAGGGTTGCAGTTTTTGAATCAGTAATCATTCACGAGAAAGAAAGATCCTTAATATTTGGCGCCTTATCTTATAAGAATTTTTTTTCTGATTTCCTGGTTTCCATTATTAATTTAATGACTTGTAAACTTTCAAATACATATTTTGATTTTATGAGAATTGAAAATTTTTAAATATAGGCACATGTCTCTTTTTAAGAAAATTCCAAAGTTTAAAAATGTGTTTTCTAGATTTTGGTGTACAACATTTACGAAGAACTAATAAAGTAGAATTGATATGATTGACATGTTGACTAGAAAACATGTAAAAGTAAAAATTATTTTATTATTTTACATATTACTTTTATTTGCTCCATATTGTTAAGGAAATTGTTAAAAATAATTTATTTTGAAATAAGATTTTATTGTATCATTTGCTTAAGTATCAGATATATTGATGAAGAATTTGGAGCAATATAGACTAATATCCCTTAAGTATGAGAAAAATATTACGAAAATATTAATAAGGCATTGTATAATAGTTATTTGTCTGTTAAATTAACATTAGAATTCTTAAAAATTTATTCTATTTTTGTGAAATGTTTTCATGTTCCTTGATAGTTTTAAATTTTGAAAAAATTATCATAACTTAATGTCGAGTATTATGTAAATTAAAGTTTTCAAAAAAATAAAAGAAAGAAAGCGACAGCTATACCATATCACTAAAATATTTTCTAGAAGCAAGTACGTTCAAACAATATTAAATTAAAAGTTTCTGTAATCACATGACTATACTCTCTGAGAGTACGATGGTTCAATCATAAGTTCCTTGTAATAATTATATATATATATATATATATATATATATATATATATATACACACACACACTATGTTCTCATTATTGCAACTTACACATTTAACTACCATATTGAAATCATGTAATTAAAAATAATGCGTCATGTTTTCAAAATTGTTCGACGAAATATGTAAAAGAAGGAAAAACTTTAAGAACAATATGATTTTACTTTTCATATTTACGCCCTTTTAATGCACAAAAAAAAATCAATGTACACTGAATATTTTGTAATCAATTTTATTTGATTTTATAGTAACATCGCATTCCAAAGCAATAGGAAGGCAAATGGTGATGGACTTCGTAAAGTTCAACCTCGGTCAAGCAATGGGGCAGCACCCACTCACTTAACTTCCACACCACACCACACTACATAATGACTTAGAATCTCGACAGATTTCACAGCCGGTTTTCAATTGAACGGGACTCGAACTCATGACTCAACCCTGGCTAAGGGTTTGCGAAATCAATACTTGGCTACCTTTTGTGTTTAAATGTTATCAAGTGAAATTTAAAAAATAATTGTCAGCTTAATTGAATACGTTTCAAAGCTACTGAGTAAATCTTAAGTACAACAAGTAAAAGAAAAACTTTCAATTCATTCATATATTTCAATGAAAATAATATGTAACAGTTTTTTTAATATCAAATCTTCTTATAAATCTTTAATCTTAAAGAAAAAAAATGTATTAATTTTTTTTTTTGTTTTTTAAATATTTATTATCGTTTCCGAGCCTTCTACCTCTTTCCATGAAAATGAGTTATCTACTGTCTCCTCAAAATTAGTTGATACATCTAAATCAATCTCGTTATCTTCAAAAATACTGTTTTCTAATTCATCTCCCAAATCTGAATCACTATCATCAAAATTTTCTTCACCTAAATCTCTCATTAAATTCTTAATCTCTATTTCTGTGAGAAATTTTCGAGGCATTTTAAAAAACCGAAGAAAAAAAAAGAGAAAAGAAATATCTAGCGTTCATAGACAACGTTAATTCATTGAATAAAGTATTCTTTCGAAACTGGTTGTTCCTAAATGTCGCCAATGATAAGGAATTTGTGAACAACTGATAACGTTGGCGAAAAATGTCCCCACCCAATAGCGGACAATAGAAGCAAAATCGTAAAAAAGGACAAGGAAAGTCGTAAAAGGGTGTGCTGAAAAAAAAAGGGGGAAAGAACTCTCTCTAGATAGCTTGGTACAACAGTAGTACCGGAGCCGAAGCGAGAGCAAAAAAAAATTTTGGTACGGCATATGTACCGCCGAGTTCTACAGGTTAATTTTGCAGGATTCACGTACCACTGCAATTCAAAATTTTTGAGTTTGGTTAACGGGGCGTTACATTTCTTGTTGTGTTCGAGTGTTATGGATCAAAATGCAATTAAATCATGAAATGTCAAATTAATCATTTTGAAATTTTATACTTGTTTCAATATCACATTTGATTTACAAAATGCTCCCGCATCTGTTATCTATGTATTTTTTTTTTTTTTTACAAATTCAAGAATTTATGTAAGCAAGCTTTTTACTGAGAAATTGGTGTTAGATTTTAAGCACAATACCACACACAGCATACAGATTTACCTTTTTTATTTAGTATTTTAGATTTTGATTATCTTATTCAAATTGTTTATGAATTCTTTGAGTATGAAGGGATTTTTAGGGCAAACAATTTTTAGATCTAAAATTTCTAAACATGGATTTTTTAGGTATGTAAAATTTTTAAATGTAATTCTAATTTAAATTGTAAATGTGATTCTTTTCTTAGATACCCCTGGGAGATGAAGGTTGTGTGTTAAGGCTCAAAGCACATCTGCGTCTTGCGGAGGGTGGAAATTTGTAATGATTTAACTTAATTCATAATAGTTTCTCATAATAACAATTCAATTTCCTAATTTTTCCACATTCTCTAATTTAAAAAATAAAGCATTCATTCTTATTTCTTGATAACATTCATTTTTAACTGTAATTTATGTAATTACGCATTCCTAAATATTCGCTGACAATGCTGTTCACACGGCTCCAGACATGTAGGGATGATCCCTACCAGACTTTAGGTCAACACTTTTTCCCTCGAAATCCCTCCATTAACGTCTCATGTTGATTGATGTTTATAGTGAAATTTCCCTATTATGTAACTAAAAACACAGCGAAACGCCTGCTCTTGCTCTATCTTGCTTTTACACTCTTGCTCTCAAAATCTTTATCAAAAGCGGAGTTGTGTAATTCTCGCTGTGTAGAAATAGTCTCTCTCTCCGCTACAATAAAATAATTACTTCAAAATGAAATTATCTTCGACTGTTTTATAAACATAATTAAATAATTACTAGTTAAAATATTTAAAAGAAAGGCATAACTTTAATAATATATATATACATATATATATATTTGTGTGTGTGTAATAACTTAGATTCATAATGATAAGTACTTCAGTTTAGGATTAAACTATGTTTTCGTATTGACAGAAATTCCTATGCAGACAATTAAATACAATTAATTATATCAAGCGAAAGGAATATTTATAACAGAAATATGCGTAGACAGTTCGATGCAAGTGATATGTGCATTTATTCGGTAAAACTTTATATGATGGTAGCTCTACTACCTGATATGAGACAACAGTCTACTCCAGCTCCGTAATTGCATCATCACAAGCAAGCGAAGTGTTGCTCCACTAGTAGCACCCCCACCCCATAGTGGTGAGGCGCATCCTATTCTATAATTGTGTTCTGACTGATGAGTCAAGTTTTGGATTTACAACCGGCTGTACTGACTCTGCTGTGTACCTCAAAAGGAATCTGTGTACTGGATAAGCTGATAAAGTAACAAATTGAAAGCAATAAAATTTTATGAAAAGAAAATTTCTTGGTAATAGCTTAGAAATCCACTGCGTAAAACTTAATTTGAACAGCTTCTGTAGTCCTTCGCTGTGGTCTTTCATGATTTGCAATCTTCTCCACTTCAAATCTGCCATGGAAATGAATGCTTATTATTTTATAAGATCCATAAAATTTGGATCTCAACTTCGGACCTCCATTTAATTGGGTCGTCTGTATGGAGATAATATCCCCACCTCGATGTTTCACTGATTTCTTCCTTTTTTGTTAAAAGTGCTCTTATTTTTCAATTGTAAATCAACAGTTTTTATTTTATTAGGGCAATGATTACTTATTACCTTATTTAAATTCGAACGTAGTCAACTGTCTGTGATGTTTGATAAATCAAAAAAAAAAAAAAAAAAAAAAAACAGTAAGTTTCTCATGATGATCCAATAACGCAAAATCATTTTTTTTAAATTCTTAATTGATTCGTATTGTACATCCATTTATCTTTTTCACGAACATAAATAATTTCAATTCAACTTATTTTGACACTTTTTGCTTTTATTTCTATCTTTTGAATTTTCCAAAAGGATAGAATAAATAGTAAGTTGTACTGTTCAATTACACAACAGTTGATGACTTAAGTAAAAAAAAAATTTAAACAAGCAACATCTACTTTTTCAATTTCACCAAAACATGAAGTTAATGTCAGTTCTTCAAATGAATTTTTGTTTCTAAAGAAGTACTTTTTAAAAAAAATTCACTATGCTCTGCTGTCATCCAAAACTCTTAATTTCTCTTATCATCTATGAAACTGTCAACATAATTTAATTTATTTGGCAGGATTCCTGTTAGAGAATTATTAAAAATTCCTAAGAGAAAATTATCACCATTATTTTCATTGTGTATCACATTGAGACGCTCATATGATTCATTTATTAGTATCCTCAAGTTGCTTCTAATTGTGACGTGATTAAACATTTAGTCAGAAAAAGAATATTTCCCATAAAATTTAAATTATTTGCATTTTATGTATATTTTCATAAAACGGTAGATTGAAAATAAGGGACAAAATTATACATCCTACTTTTAATTTACTAGTGGTAAAAAACTCTGTTGTCTGAAATGGAAATCAAGTATTTTACAATTGTAATTAAAAAAACGTATGGTCAAAATAGACTAGCTGAAGAATCATCCTCGTCACTTGATCGAGAGTCACAATTAGATGATATTTTAAAGACTTTCTGGGCATTTTTTTTTCCAAAATGAGATTTATTACAAATGAAGAACCGGATATCGAGATTGTTGGAGGAATATTCTTCATGGCTATTTTTTTGAAATTTTTTCCCCTACTCTTTGATTTTGGTTATATAAAACGCCTGTTTTCGAGTCCTTCCGCACTTTAGAATCAAAAGGAATTTCGAGGATTGATTGTCTTTTAGACATAATTGCTTTGTTTTACAAGTTCAATTTCTTTATCTAACATTAATAATTTTTATTTTTCATGTTCTATTTTAATGTGCTCTAAAAAGTGTTTTTTTTTTTTTTTTAAAAATTTTGTCGACTGATAATTCCCAATCACATTCAAATGTTTTATAAATTCTGGATCGGACTTAAAACAATCACTATTTTCGACAGCGTTTACATTGGGGAGTGCACTTCTTCATTTAATTTTCGACAACGAGGATAAGAACCTATTTTCCAAAGGCCATAAACATTTTGAAAAATATAAATAAATACACTACAACCTGATCACTTGCTGCTGATGAAAACAAATCCTGCTTCATAATTCAGACTTTCCATTGCTGAAATGAGATACAAATTCCTTGATAAGGTGAAATATGAAATCTCCTTGATAGTAATTCAGACGTTTCGCTGCCGAAATTATATGAAAGTTCCTTTTTATATTTAAATCCTTTAAAATGTTTAATAAGCGTATAAAAAACTGTATGAACTAATCACCGTATTAAAGGTAGAGCTCTTACTTGAAATATCCAGGATTCAAAATAATAAGCAGTTCAATTTATGCAGACGCTATTTATTCATATTTACAGCGATTTCTATGCAGACAATTAAATACAGTTAATTAAGTTTCAGCGAAAGGAATATTTACAACATAAATATGAAAATATATATTTCTTCATAAGTGCCCCGTACACTTATTCGCTAAAAGTTTATATGACTGCAATTCTCCTACCTAACACGAGACAGCAGACAAACCATGTGTCTGCTCCAGCTTTGTTTTTGTGTCTTCATGCGAAAAGTGTCTTCCCTTCCCCAACCAGGTTGTCTCTCTGCAAGTAGCAGTGCTCCAGGTAGTGAGGTGGATCCCGTTCTAGAGCTGCTATCTGAAAGATGAGTCTTGTTTCGAATCGATACAATTTCTGTTTCAAAAAAATAAATAAAATTCTCTTATTCGTATTTTATTCTATATTTATATATTACAGTGGTGGCCAAAATTTTGGATGCTTTTAGAACTTTTATGTTTTTTTTTTTTTTTTTTTGCTTTACATGCTTATAGAAAATTTTACGTTTCCCAAAATACTATGTCGTATATATAGTTTTAAAGAAAATTTAATACCGAATTCAATTTAAAAACAAAATTAAAATATTTGAATTACAAAAAACGTTGCTCTGCAATAGTTATTCATAAACACTAGATACTAATGTTTTCAGTGTGTTATTAGTACTTAGTAGGCTTTATTTCTTTTTACAGCTTCACATCGATGTCTTATTGAGTTGACAAAAGTTTTCAATTCTTCCTTTGTTATTGCTGAATGCCAAGAAACCATTTTAGCCTCAATTAGTTCTCTTTTATTTGATTGGCGTCTCCTTCCTATAAGAGTTTTTAAAAGGTGCCACAAGTTTTCCATAGAATTGAGATCGGGAATGTTTTCTGTCCAGGACAACAATGTAGTGATCTTTGAACAAAACCACTCTTTCGATAATTTTGCTCTATGGTATTGAACGGAAACGTGCTGAAAAATAAACGGAGCTTTGTTGAGGAAGAGATCTCTGACGAAGGGTAGAACTTTTGATTATAGAATAGTATCAATACATTTTCTGGCATTCATTGTCTCTTCTATGACATAAAGGTGAACAATACCATCTAATTATATGCATGACCGAATCATAACACTAAATGGGTTTTTCACAGTTGTCTCTGAATGCAGTCAGAGTGAAGCTATTCTCCTATTCTACGTCTTAAATATTTTCGCCCCTCATTACCGAATAACGATATCTTAGTTTTATCGCTCCATAAGATTTGAGACCACTGATCATATGTCCAATTAATTTGTTATTTTACCCTCTATAGTCTTTTTCTGCACTGCTGCAAATTGAGATAATGTTTTTATCTTGGAATTCTACCTCTTCGTACAACATATGTTAATCTTCTACTGATAGTTCTTGAACTGACAGAAACACCAGGTTCACATTCAGATGAATTCTGTTGGCCATTGATGACATCCATCGATCTTGGAGATATAGTCTTTCAGTTCTTCTGCCATCAACAGATGTGGTGTATTTTTTTCGGCTCTTTCCTGCTTTCTTTTTTCATGGAATTTGTCTCCCGATATCGTAATTAAAACTTTCGAACTCCAGAAAAGGTTATTGAAACTTCCACCTGTCTTCAGCACAGGAAAGACCACTTTCTCGTAACCCAATAATCTTATATCTATCTCTAGATGTATGACCTGTTCTTTTATTTCATGTCATTGACTATTGAGTAAATATTAATACTTTCTGCAAATCCAACCTATAATTTTATTACATAAGAAACAGTCTATCTTCTACATAAAAAAGGACAATAAGGACTTTAACTGTAAACAAGATACCAGCTTCAGAAGACATGTTTAAAATTAGGAATAAGTTCATATGCTTGGTACTGAACCGAATATGGGCATTTGATTGGTTTCCTGAACAAGATTAGTGATTGCCCAGAAGAGTGTAAACTAAATTTTAATATAGGTGATGTCTTATGTAGGTTGATGGAAATGATAATATTTACTTGGAAAGATTGTCATCGCAAACCTTTAGCCTAAAAAAATCGCAATACAAGTATTTTGTAATGACAAAGTACATAAATTATTTTTTATATTACAAATATTTGAATGTTGATTTTTGACCTGAATTCAGTTTAAAATCCTCTTTCAAAGCATATACACGACTTTGCATGTTATGAAACGTAACATATTTTTATAAGCATACAAAATTTAAAACCAAAAAATTAAAAAAAAGTGTCCACAACTTTAACCTCCATTGTTCATATATATATATAACATATATATAAATATATATATATATATAATTTCACTGTTACATTTCTTTCTGGATTTTTGTCTTTTTTAGATATTTTAAATTATTCTTTCGTGAATTTTCAGTATATATATATATATATATATATACATACATATAACAGGTCAATTGAAAAGTGCCCGGCCTACCATAGTAAAACACATTTTTTTGGCAAAATAAGTTTTACTTATCCAACATAATTCCCTTCAAGGGTGATACACTGATTATAGCGACTCTCCAACTTTTCGATACCATTTTTGTAGTACGATTTGTCCTTTGCTTCAAAATAGGCCTCAGATTCGGCGATCACCTCTACATTCGACGAAAATTTCTTCCCAGCGAGCATTCTTTTGAGATCTGAGAACAGGAAATAGTCGCTGGGGGGCCAGATCTGGAGAATACGGTGGATAAGAAAGCAATTCGAAGCCCAATTCATGGAATTTTGCCATCGTTTTCACTGACACGGTGCATTGTCTTGGTGAAGCAGCACTTTCTTTTCCTTCAAATGCGGCCGTTTTTCGGGGATTTCGTCCTTCAAACAGTCCAATAAAGCTATGTAATAGTCGCTGTTGGTGGTCCTTCGTTTTTCAAGGTAGTCAATGAAAATTATTCCATGCGCATCCCAAAATACAGACGCCATAACCTTGCCAGCCGATTGTTGCGTTTTCCCACGCTTTGGAGCGGGTTCATCGTGTGCAGTCCACTCGGATGACTGTCGATTAGACTTCGGAGTGAAATGATGGAGCCATGTTTCATCCATTGTCACATATCGACGCAAAAACTCGGGATTATTAAGCTTAATCATCTTCAAACACTGCTCCGAATCATCAACTCGTCGTTGTTTTTGGTCAAAAGTGAGCTCGCACAGCACCCACTTTGCACAGAGCTTTCTCATACCCAAATATTCGTGAATGATATGATGTACACGTTCAGTTGATATCTTTAGAGTGTCTGCTATTTCATTCAATTTCAATTGACGGTCATTCAAATCATTTTGTGGATTTTTTCCATGTTTTCGTCGGTAACAACCTCTTTGGGGCGTCCACTGCGTTCACTGTCTTCGGTGCTCATTTCACCACGTCTAAACTTAGCATACCAATCCTTGATGGTTGATTTTCCTGGGGCAGTGTCCGGAAACTCGGCATCAAGCCAAGGTTTTGCTTCAACAGTTTTTTTTTCTCTTCAAAAAGCAATATTTTATCAACACGCGAAATTTCTTTTTATCCATTTTTTTCAGAATAACAGAAGTTGCTTCACTCCAAATGCTATAATTCACAAACTAATGATCTGACAGCTGTCAAATTTATACACGCATCTTTTGAGGGTTAGTGCTAACTAAACAAGATACGGATTTAGTTCTAGTAGCGCCATCTATGTGTCAGGCCGGACACTTTTCAATTGACCTGTTATCAACTGGTAATACTTGTATAATTTGATCCGGTTTTTAGCAAAATGATATATTTACTGCAATATGCAATGATTTATTTCCAAATTACATAGTTATAAAGTAACGAGGTTAACAAGATGTTGACCCAAATCTAGCCTGCATACAAGGTATCACACGACGTGACATTGAGAGATAATTCACCCTGAGGGTCTCCTGCGGTTTTTCTTGCAAATGCTGCTCCGATTGTCCGGCTAAATCATCAATATTTCTTGGTAGATGCACTCACCTTCCCATCGTATCCCAGTCATGCTCGATTGGAGAGAGGTCCTGCTGGCCACGAAAGTGTTCACAAGCGGTCAGACAGTTCATAGCAAAACTTGCCATAAGTGGTCTGACATTATCTTGCTGACAAATAAGGCCAGTGTACTGCAAAAAGAATGATAGCAAAGCAGGTCTCAGAAGGTCATCGACGTACCACTGTGCTGTAAGTGTGCTTCTAATGACGACTAAAGGGAGCAGGCTAAATAGGGATATGGCACCCCAAACCATAATTACTGGTTGAGAGCCTGTGTGGCGTGCTATATTGAAAGAATAATCAACGCGCTGTCCAGGGCATCTGCAGATACGTCTTCGATTATCAGAAGGACACAGTTGGAAGTTTGATTAGCCGCTAAACACTATAAGTGCCTAGTCAGCATCATTATAACCTGATCGAGCCACGCACCACTGTAATCTGGCTTGAGACTGAGCAGGCGTGAGTGGCAGGTGGTGTAGCTGTTGGAACGTCGTAGATTTCGCTCTATCAACTGTCCATGAAAGTTCATGGTAGTCACGCTTGAGCGGGTCTCTCGTCTGATGGTTGATAACAATGAATCAGGTGCTGTGACAGCTGATCTCACAAACACTCCGTCCTCCTGATCTGCTATGGTCCTAGGTCTGCCTCTACCACGATGACTCTTAAATCTGGCACTGTGCACCCTTTCTTCCCAGCATTTCTAATCGTCGCATCGCTTCATCTCATATGACGAGCGATTCTCCGATTTGTTCAGCCTCTATCTTTTAATCCAATGATACGACCTTTTGCAAACCCTGACACTTTCTCGTAATAAGACCGAATCCTGTGGAGAGGCATTTTTTCATTCCTTGAAAGTATTCTAAATCGTAATGTAACAGAATATTTGACCATCAGATGAAGAATGGCTTCTTATATACAGCTGCCGAGTGAGCTGTTCCAATGGGTTGTATCTGCCGCCATTCACTCATTAGACACCGAATTTTAATCATATGTATGTTCGGTCCACATGTCTCTGCATACGAAATATCAATTAAATCGGGCAATCGATTTGGTATATAATTTAGCCTATTTTTTGGTACGTCGTTTTTTTTCTTGTTTGGATCATATCTATATTATATATATATTAAAAAGAGGTTCTGGTGTCATTATTGTAGAACGAAGTGCTAAAATCATACAAAAAGTTATTTAGAAAATTTACAGAGTATTGTTCTCAAAATTGTTATCTTTCTATCCAAGTATTACCTTTGTATGCAAAAAATTGGAAGTTTTTGAAGAAATAAATTTGAAAAATTTCATAGAAACATAATTTAGGACTTGCTTATGTCCCTATTTCAAGGAAGTCAGTAACTTCTTCCTTTTTCTTTATCAGAAACTTGTTTAAAACTGATTTCCTGTGAAGGCTGCTGTTGGCTTAGTCAGTGGTAAAGATTGTCGCCTGAGCCTTTTGAAAATAAGGATTTTCCTGAATATCTTTAATAATGAATGAAGAAATATGAATGAATGCGTAAATTTTAAGTATGAGTGAATGAATGACGAAGGTAGAATGAAAAATTCAGTGAATAAATTGCTAAGTGAAGGAATTATTTTTTGAATTCATTAATAAGTGAGCGATGGAGGGAAAAATTGTTTGAGTAAGCAAGGGAATGAATGGATGAGTGAGGGAATGCATGAATGTACATTTGCGTGTGTGATGACTTAAGTGAACAAGTGAATGATTGGCTGAGTAAATGAATGAGTGAATTAATTAATGGATGAATAAATGAGTGAGTGGAAGTGTAAATGAGTGAATTTAACCAAATTTCTATTCTGTTCTCATATTATTGTTTACTTTAATTCTAATTTTTAAAATAATGATTATTAATAATAATTTAAGAGAAATGCAACCTCTTTTGTTGGCTATATCTGTTATTTACAAAATGTTTTAAGAAACATTTTTTTTTAAATTTTTCATTAGAACTGTAGAGTTCTACTACTTTCATTTAGAGTAATATACATCGTTGATATTTGGTGTGAACAAGTATGCATTTTAAAAAAAGATAGTTAATTCTAAAGTAAGATTTCATTCTTATTTATCATTTAATTTCATGAAACATTTTGATTTTATAAAATGCAAAAATATTGTTAAAATGATTTTATTTTATTTCATTTATTTGTTTCATTATATATATATCTTCTTTTATCATGATTGTCGAGTATAATTTACACTCTAAGAAAGGATATCTGTTAAAAATATGAACTAAAATTTCATTGAAATGTAATTATTTCAAGAAAATCATATAGATGTTGCTTTATTATGGGGAGTTTTAGTTAATTGAAGCACGTAATAATTATTTTTTCTGAGTAATCAGCTTAAACGGTTTATGTCAGTGAGATTTTTTCAAATACCCCATTGCATTCAAAGCGCAGCTCATTCCATAAATAACTATTTACCAATCATTACCATTTTTTCCTATAATTTACGAATTATATATGTAACACTATCTAGGATTCATTTTTCAATAAAATAAATATTTTTAAAAAGAAATAAAACTTAATATAAAATAAATCAGATATTTTTACTGAATTTCAGCATACATATCGAAATTTTATTTTACTTCCTTCAAAGCAAAATAATTTCTTGTAAACTGAATCCTTAAGGAATAACCTTAAAAATATAACACATTTTTTTTAAATGCTATCAACAATATATTCAAAGTGTTTGAAGGGTAGTGAGTCCATCCAAGTAAGAAAGCATAGATATAATTTCGAAGACCTGAATCACTTTTGTAAAAGTATAAAAAAAGAAAAAAGTTACATAACCCAGACACATTTTCCGGAAAGTCAATAATTCTTTAATATTTCTTTCTGTCAAAAACTTTGAGAAAACTAAGTTTATTCTGTTTCAACTTCTACTATAGAGTTCACTGTTTCCAAATCTAATTACGTATTATAATAATAATTTTATAAGTTGTATTCTTATTTTATCATACAGAAAAATACAAATATAATATAGTTATAATGTCCGGCATTCATAATGATGAATACTTCCGTTTATTTGAAGTTATTTATTCTTGCTTACAGCGATTAATATGTAAAGACACTTGAATAGAGTTTATTATGAAAAGAGCAAGTAATATCTACAACACAAATTTTAGAAGACAGTTCATTTCAGTCAGGTTGTTTTCCGTGCACTTATTCCGCAAAGCTTATAGACGCGATATTACAGACACTTTGAGTGTTCACTCCAGCTCTGTAATGGCGACTTCACGTGCAACCATCTTCTTTTCCCTAGCGGAATGAATCTAAGATAGTAGCTGTGCTCTCTGGGGGTGAGGCACTGCATCGTGGCATTCTGTACTAAGTCAGGTTTCATCTCTTCACACACACACACACACACACACACACACACACACACACAATAATAACTTTAAAATTATAAGAAACGAAGCAACAAGAAGGAGTAACTAGACTGTCATGAAATTTCTTATTCAAAGACATTTGGACCGAACATGCAAACGATTAAATTTTGATGTCCAATGTAAGAAAAGCGAGATCTACAACGCATCGGAACTGCGCACACAGCAGCTGTATATAAGAAGCCATTCTTCATCTGATGGTCAAATAATTTGTTACATTACGATTTAGAATACTTTCAAAGAATGAAAAAATGCCTCTACATAGGATTCGGACTCATTACGAGAAAGTGTCAGGGTTTGCAAAAGGTCGTATCATTGGATTAAAAGATAGAGGCTGAACAAATCGGAGAATCGCTCGTCATATGAGATGAAGCGATGGACGATTAGAAGTGCTGGGAAGAAAGGTTGCACAGTGCCAGATTTAAGTGTCATCGTGGTAGAGGTAGACCTAGAACCATAGCAGATCGTGAGGACGGAATGTTTGTGAGATCAGCTGCCACAGCACCTGATTCATTGTTATCAACCATCAGAAGTGAGAACCGCACTCGCGTGTCCACCATGAACTTTCATAGACAATTGATAGAGCGAAATCTACGACGTACCGACTGCTACACCACCTGCCACTCACGCCTGCTCAGTCTCAAGCCAGATTACAGTGGTGCTTGGCTCGATCAGGTTATAATGATGCTGACTAGGCACTTACAGTGTTTAGCGGCTAATCAAACTTCCAACTGTGTCCTTCTGATAATTGAAGACGTATCTGCAGATGCCCTGGACAGCGCGTCGATTATTCTTTCAATATAGCACGTCACACAGGCTCTCAACCAGTAATTATTGTCTGGGGTGCGATTTCCCTTGTTAGCCTGCTCCCTTTGGTCGTCAGTAGAAGCACATTTACAGCACAGTGGTTCGTCGATGACCTTCTGAGACCTGCTTTGCTATCATTCTTTTTGCAGTACACTGGCCTTATTTGTCAGCAAGATAATGTCAGACCACTTATGGCAAAGGTGGCAATGAACTGTCTGACAGCTTGTGAACACTTTCTTGGCCAGCAGGATCTCTCTCCAATCGAGCATGACTGGGATACGATGGGAAGGTGACTGCATCTACCAGGGAATGTTGATGACTAAGCCCGAAAACTGGTGCAAATTTCGCAAGAAATATTGCAGCAGACATTTAGAGAGCTTTATCACTCTTTGCCATGTAGTGAGGTAGCTAGCATCCAGAATAGAAGTGTATCAACATCTTATTGAGCTCGTTTATTAGTAGTCAGGTAATTTGGAAATAAATTATTCAATCTTTCTGAAATCTGAGTCATTTTCTATTCTGTACATAATTTTCCGATCCACGGATTTTGTCTCCTTTGGATAAATCCTTCTTGTTACACAGTTGGTTTTTTTGCTATATATATATATATATATATATATATATATATATATATATATATATATATATATATATATATATACAGTGTTGTTTTAACCTCTCCGGCACCTTGAGCACTGCAAATTATTACGACCCCACTATTTCCAGTTCACCCCCTTCTTCAGTTCTAAATTTGCCCCTTTTCTGTTTCTCTTAACTCTTTTCCCATTCTCCTTTTTTGGTCTTTAGAGAGTCTTTCCGTTATCAACAGCTATTGGCCCCACCTGAACTAAACTTGCAACTGTCAGCAATAAAGAAAGGATAATGGCATGGTTTGGTCTCTCCTGTTCATTTCTTACCTTACGGAACCATAGATCCCACCCATTTGTAAATTGGTATAGCAAATTAGTGAAATCACTTGTAATTACAGTGTGGAGTATAAAATTATTGTATTAATTGTTTTTTAACTTCTTAATTATCTTCTTTTCCTCTATTATCGCTTTACTATCCTTTACTTTAAACATCCTTATTCTTTGTTCTGTCACTCTGAATGTACTTGTAACAGCAAATATTTTATCGAGCTTTCATGAATGCAAAATCATTAATGGCATCATTGAAATAAATTTCCTTTGTAAAATCAACCTCAAACTGTTAGTTTTTCATTTACTGCTCAGATCTGATTTCAGTCTTCAACCTCTTAAAGCCGATAATGCTTCTCTCTTTTGTACAATTTGTGACAGGAAGTGTCAAGCAATTTCTCATTGCGACTTTTAAATTTGGGAAGGCATTTTTTTAACTTGTTTTTCTTGATGTAGGAAAACATTCCTCTTGTTATTTGTTCACCTAAATACACATTTTGAAAAGTTGAAAATTTTGTACAAACTGTTATTTATCGATGTCTTGTGGGTACTTTTGAATCAAGTATTTTGCCAGTTTTGTCACAGCTTTTTGCTCCTTTTCCTGAAGATATCTATATAACAGATCAATTGAAAAGTTCCCGGCCTACCATAGTAAAACACATTTTTTTGGCAAAATTAGTTTTTTTTATTCAACATAATTCCCTTCAAGGGTGATACACTTATTATAGCGACCCTCCAACTTTTCGATACCTGTAACCCTCCAACTTTTCGAAGGTTACTAGCGACCCTCCAACTTTTCGAACATTTTTGTAGTACGATTTGGGAATGTGAGGTTTCTGTTTCATTTTCTTCTCATCTCTTTTTTCGATATCCAATTTTTTGCAACCTAGGTA
>BMAW01112788.1:0-37491 GCA_019974015.1 Nephila pilipes
ATCGTGTATATGTATATATATATATAAACGAGAACTATAAGTTGAGAAATAATTTCTTTCCGAAATCAAGAGGACATAGTATGCATTTTCCTTTCTCCACTTGGGCATCTTTTGTAGAACCCCACTCTAATTTATCCGCTTCATTCAATAAGTGATTTGCTACTGAGGAATGTTATTAATAAAAGCAAAATTTTTAAGTGCCTTTCAATGAAGTTACTTTTCGAAGATCCAAATATGATTAAATTATTTTTCTGTTAACAATATTCTGTATTTTAAAAAAAAAAATCGTGTTCTATTAAGAAGAATTCTAAATGTATTACTTCCAAAAATTAAGTAAACCTTCCTAAAATATAATAAAACACTTTACGCAATTATTTATTTTGGTGCATTTAGTGATTATTTTATTTTGACGATCTTTTACAGGAACAGTTTCTCTTCATAAATTAACTTTAAAGCTATAAACAAAAATTTGAAGCTTATTTATAAGAGAGATGGTTCTAGTTCGTCCTTTGAGTATCCGATTTTATTTTGGAAATCCATTTGGTATTGAATTTATGTTCAAGCATCAAATAACCTCGAGGCTGTTTTTAAAGATGTTGCGGATTTTCGATGAATATGTAGGTTTTTTAACAAAATGCAGAATGTTATTTTGAAAGATCCTTTAGCTTTTATCAGGTCATCACATTCATTGAAGTAATAATAAAACGACAAGGTAGATAATTTAAAAAAATTATTCCATATTTCATATTCATTGCCATGATTAAATGTTTTTTAGCAAAAAAATTAGAAAACAAGAAAGCAAAATATCAGTGTTTTTTTTTTAAATTCTTCTGAACGAATCCTTTTCGTAATTCTAAAGATTTTGAAGTATTTTTTAAATACGCAACACTACTTTTCCTTTAATTTTATGAATATTTTTGTTTTATTTATTTTTCAAATATGACTTTTTGCCCTGTTTTTTTTTTTTATTTGTTGCAGAATTTTTATAAATTGAAAACGCCATTTTGTCATACTGAATAAAATCTTATTTTCGCGGAAAAAATTCTTCTTGAATAAATGTATGTTGTTGTTTTTTCTACTAAATAAATAAAAAAATGATTCAAACTCATAGTTAAAATTGTAGTGTTTAGAGAAGACAAATTCGAAATAACAAAAAAATTAAAATAAAATTTAATAAAAATTCCATTGTTTCATTGTATGTTGTGTAACTTGTCCGCGCTTAATAAGTTGAATTTTTTTAATACTCTTAAAACAATGGATACTTTGGTTCTATGAAACGTAACGTTACCTTCGTATTTTGAAGGTCAGTAGAAGTTCCAGATTACTTCTTTCTGAAAGATGCGAAAGAAATCTTTCTTTTACATTAATATCTTTGAAAACTATCTTACTTAGCGTGGAATTCATCAAAAAAATGCAGTTTCATTTCTCTCCAACATGTTCATAAGATACAATCTGAAGAGATTTCCCAAGATATTTTTTACTTGTGATGTTTTTTGAGTAAAAAATTCCTTACTAATACTTAGTTTGGGTGAATTTTTTCTATTTTTTTTTCAATCTCTTTAAATATATGTAAATTAAAAAAATATTTATTATGATTTCCTTTAGTTTCCAACTGATAAATGTATTGTATTTGACAAAATAAAAGATGTGTCTGGAGTGTTTTTTCGTAATCCAATTTGTTAGAAACTCGATTATGCTGATGAAGGATGACTTTGGAGCACTGCCACTTATTCTATAATGTTCATTGATCCGAAGAAAAGTAAACAGGTTAAGCTTAATGCTTTCCCAGCAATTGGACAAAAAAGAGACATCTCGCTTAAGTTTCTAAAAAAAGACGTTTTAACTGGTGTTGTTGTTGAAGAGAGCCTCTGTTTCTTTTTTCCTCAGTATCATTGTAAATGATATGAAGAAACATTGATATTTTGATAGAAGATCACTTTTAAATGAAAAATCCTCCCTTTGAATTGAGTTAAGCTTCTATGCAAGATTTGTTTGACGCAACTGGCTTAAGTTTAGAGGTGAGAGACGGTTTCATTGACACTGTGCCGTATCGGTATATCACTGTTGTGATTTCTTCTATGCGTGTTGAGGAAAACACATGAGGTAAATCTTTGAGTCGGGGGGCTTGTGCAACCAGTAGTTTTAGAGGCTGTGCTGCCATCCAGTGTTCAAGTCCTGCTACCTTTTGGCATTGAATGTTTTTCCGATCTCGTGGAGGGGAGAGTTGACTTGATCTGCTGGAAGAGCATTTTGAACCCTGGTTCTTCGTCCAAAGAAAAGTTGACCGGTCGGTTTTGCTAACACCTTAAACCCATATCAAAGAGACGTCCCAACTAAGTTAGTTGTTAATGGCGTTTTAACTTTTGATTGTTGTTGACGAGAGCCGTCCTTATCTTTCAGTTGAAGGGATTTGATCAGCAAATAGATTTTCTAAAAAATGATGTTTTCGAAGAAATGGATCCAACCCAGAGTTCTATACATCTTTTGGAAAATAAATACGGTCAGTTATATTCACATGCGGGATGTAATATCTATATTTGGAGTATTTACTGATCTGAAAGGAACATTTTCGAAGATGAATTAAGTAAAAATTACATGAAGATCATGGTTGGTTAGATCGCCATTTGGAACCAATGTATTCTAGAAAGTAGTTGCAATAATTAAAAAAAATTTTTTTAATATTTTCATTTAGGAATGAAACTCTTTTTTTTTTTTTTTTTTGTTTGAATAGGCCATATGAAAGTGAATGCTGTTCTAATTTCGTCCTGACGAAAAATTTAGGATCAGAACAATTTCAAATAAATTTATCGACACCTCACCTTTGACTGAAACTAGTATTTTATCACATTCTCTCAAATCACATCGGAAGAGTAGGCTAAATGCCGCGTTCTTATTACACACACTTTTTATTCAACTTTCTCTTAATGTTTTGTAAGAATGAAATCTTGTAATAAATTTTCAGCCATTTTCTGAAGTGTAGAATTCTGAATTTTTTTTTTTACACTGTATGTTCACGGAGGAAAATACAACCTTATATTTTCAGAGAACTAATTATTGATAAAATAATTCATTCTTCAGAAGTTTCTTGATTCCGTATCAGGCCATCTGAAATTAACTGAATAAACTCTACTTTCTCCTTCTGTAAATCATACAACAACTGAATGTTTACTTTTCACGGCATTTATTTCGTACTCATATTTCTGGAAATAATGCAACATCTATCTGTTGTGTTGTGTTAAGCAAATGTATTTTTTTTTTACCAATAGTAATCATCTGCCGGACATTTTGATTTCATGAACGCAATATTCATTCTACAAAATAGCCGACCGCGAGGCTGAGACATTGACCACCAGGCTACCGCTAATTCATATGTATTGTGAATACAGGAGACTTAAATGCGTTTTTTTTCCAGAACCAAATAGTTGAGTCCTCTGAATATATGTCTATTTTAACCTTTTGGCTTACGCAGCTGGTCACGCATTGCAGGTCCATTATTACCTGTCAACATCATTGATAGAGGTTAAAAAATACGATGGTCTCTCGTAATAGCCCCTGTGTTGGTTTCTAGTCTGATGTTAATAAAAGTAATGAACAACCATTATAATCACGATAGATGTATAGACTGGCTGGAAAAGCCGATAGTAATTGTTGAAAAGTGTATAATATTATCTGAATCATCTCCACAGATCGCGAGCTCCAAGCAACTATTTTGACAGATTTCCATACATTCAGAATTAAAAATGGCGTGCTGTAGGAAATAACCTCTTCTGAAGAGAAATTTCAAGATTATTTTTTCTTTGAACATTTTTTTTACTCGAAACTTATTTTCTTAAAATAAATAGTTAATATAAGGTTCGCAAAAAAAGAAAAATTTTAGTAAGACATTAGGTTAAGAGTATTTTCCTTGACTGAAATCAAAATGAAGTTATCACACAATTAATATAAAATTCAAAATGAAATATACATAGCATATAGCAGGAATTAAAGGAAGCATAACAAAAGTAGAAATTTTATATGAAAACAAAAGAAAATGTTGAAAAAGCTCTTTATTAGAGTTAAACTGATCTCCTTATGACTGGTTTAAAATAAATACACTTGAAAAGTGATGTGTATATTTCACTCAAATGCGAAATGAATCGATAGCAGCTTTCGAATTGCATACACACAGTTACGTGGTAATTTTGTACGAATCAGTTAAAAAAAAAGTTTAATGTAAACAAAATAAAGTTTATAAAATTTATTATTTTTCCTGATAGTACACGCAGTTTGTAATAATCTGTAAAATTGACAAGTAATTTTGAATAATATTAAACATGAGAAGGGTCCAAGTTTTTATTCAGCATTTCGTACAAAAATATTTCGCATTTTATATATAACTCTATTCTCGTGAATATCTTCCTCATTAATAAACATTTTTACCTAAAACAGTCGTTTAGTTTCATAAAATAATGGGAAGACATTTTACATGATTCACAAATGAAATAAGCATCTATTGATTTGAAAACATGGACAGATTTCACGATCAGCAGAAGACGGAAAATAGAAAAAATTTCTTTACATTTTTAAACAAAATATTAGAATATCCAACCAATTTAAACATGTTAAAAGATTGAACTCTATGGTTCCGATCACGTGAGTGAAAGTCTCACAGTAAACAGATTTTAATCTTCGAATGGCGTTGGGATAAAAAATCCCAATGCCAGTTTCGCTGAAAATGTTTGAAAAGAAAAATTGTAGTCATTTCATTAATTTTGATATTGACTTTTCTCTTCTATGTCAATTGAATTTGATAAAAGGTTTCACCTTGAACAAATACATTACGAAATTACATATTGAAATGGCCTGTATTTAAAATTCCCCAGAACGCAATAACAACAACGACAAAAGAGTTACCAAGAAATGTAAATGCACCGATTTGTTTCAGCTATCTGCGTCAATTCATGCAACAACAACAACATATCATTAATTAATTCTTGAAAATTTCAGTTCAAATTTCTGAATTCCTAATGTGAATTAATCATCATTTTATTTTGAAATATTTTTTTCAACTTTCTAAGTTGTATTTTCAATTTTTCTAATGCTGTAAATCAAATACGTGTGTTATTAAACGATTTTAAAATTGCTGATGTAATACAATAGCCTAGTGGTCAATGACAGGGCTGTTTTCATTGAATCATGTTTGATTCTTAGATACATTAAAGATCAGCCCTTACAGAGGGCTACACACGTTAAATCTATCGTGGATCCAAGACATTCCATTTGGTATGGTGTGGAAGTCTGGAGAGATATGTGCTGTTTCCCAAGTGTCTTCTTCGCTACTTAACGGAGGTATAAATTACGTGGTGTCCGTAACCAGCCCTTTGTGTTGTTTCTCAGCATGGATGTTAATAAGCAATCGTAGATCAATTTAAAAGCTAAATTTTTTTCGTTTTATTTGATATAAATAAAGACTTTTTTTCGTATTGTGACACACTAATGAATCAACATGGCTATTCATGTCAAATTTCCACCTGGTCGTCCGAAAATTTTATCTAATTATTGACCATTGTAATTCCATCATTAAAATGGAATTTGGTACCATTACATGTTTTCTCGCTCCACAAATACGTGTCGACATACAGCATTTCAAAATGCAGGTTAGGTTTAGAAATGGGAATGGAGTACCACACCAGTAGTATATTGTTCAATGATCGTTACCCCTTTTTCTAAAACTCCGTGAGGACGCTTCCCAAATACTGTTAAGTAATTTTTAGCCAGTGAGAGCACATCGTGTTTTGAGCAGGTTCATGAAGCAATCCTTTTTTCGATTGCTGCTTGACTTCCGTGTTGAATATCCAGGTTTCATGTTGACGGTGACACGTGATACAAAATGATTATCAGCAATCGGTTCAAATCGACTCTTCAAAATGTAACGTATTAATGTACATTAAATTTCTTTGACGCCGGTTTCTGTAAAGCATACGCATAAAATAAATAAGCTGATTAACTAAATTGCTACGAAACCTTCACAAATAGATATTTGAGCCACATTTGTAAAAAATTAGAAATGAAAAGGATTATGCTTGTTTAAAAACACGGATATTAGAAATGTGCTTAAAGAACTCAATATACAAAGAATTATATACTATGACAAAATTTATATGATTAGGTTACTTCCAAAATTAATCATCCCATACCATACAAAAAAGGTCACAACAAACGACAGACTGATAAGTACACGTACCAAACGGAAAATCATGGAGAGATATTTTACCGGGTTTCACAACCTTCTTTAGCCGCACGTATAATGTCGATTCTGATTTATAAATAATTCCCAAAAAAGATGTTAAGTATCAGAGGTAATTGACGAAGCAGAAACTGTTGTATTAGTTCTGCATAAATTTAGGCATTAGTGGTCTACATATACTTTTACTTTTAAAAAACCCATGACAGAAGAAATCGTGTGGAGCCATATTAGGTGGCCAGCTGTGTAACATCCAGTTATCTGTCCACTGTGAAGTAGCTCCAAGGAAAGCTTCTAGAACAGCTGTGAAATAGTTCAACAAAGCAACAATACTGAGGGGCCAGATCAATAAGTCCTCAATATAAAAGCTTCCACATTTCCAATGTTTTATGAATCACTCATCATTCTGTGCTGTTTATATTTGAAAAATATGGAATTCCGAATTGTATGATTCCTTTGAATAACCGTGAATTTAATCAATAAAATATACCTTCATCAACCAACAAGTTTGTTGTTATCAGAAACAGGAATTAGCATGTCATTAACACAGAAAATATCAGTCCGTATCATTTATGTTATAGAAAAATAAATTAGAAAGGTCCTATTTTCATTTTTTAAAAGTATTTCTTACATTCTTCAAAGATCAGTATGAAAAATTAAGAATATCTGTTTTGAGGATAAAATGAAAAAATTAATTGAGAATGAATCAATTTACTGAAAATGGATAAACTAAAAATCTGAAAAACGATATTTCGTTACTTTTTTTACTGTTTCAATTACTCAAACAAATTCAGACTTCATCAGTGTTTCGTGAAAATGACATATTCGTAATTAATTCAATAAATTAATTTTATCTGAAAGAGGATGAAAATTGGAAGTGAATCTTTGCAAACGATGACTAATGAAAACATACTAGTGTGATACTAAATATTTAAAAACATTCGGAAATATTTAAGAAAAATATATTACTTCATCATATTAACTGGAGGATTTCCGCAGAATGAAAACTAAAATTCCTGAAAGCCTCTTAAGTAAATGCTAACCAAATGCATAATTGAAGTAAAATGAAGATTAAATTTTATTCTGGAAAATCCTCCAAAGACTCTGAGTATTAGAACTAATTGATTCTGCGAACATATCTTTCGGGACATAATAATTTTCTTTTTAAATACAGAAAACTGATGGTAATCTCTAGTCAGACTATGGCATAAAATGACATTTTCCATTAGCAGTTTTCATCCTGCTTTCCAGATTTTAAATAGCACCAACGTCATTTCAGGTTATTTCATGGGAAAACGTAAGCTCACAAAGATATATCGAAACATGTCTCTTTTAGAATTATTTTCATTATAAGCTTTTCCGAGCGTTCTTAATTTTTTGTGTGTTTTTAAAGAAATAATTAACTGTGACTCATTATTTTAACTTTTAATAATTCAGGATTTGTTGGAGTTCTTGGTCCGGCAAGGTCCTTTTCCTCACAAAAGAGACTATGATTTATTATTCTAGGAGAGAATATTTATATCTATTGACTCATTTATTTTAACGAAATATGGTTCGTAATTCGAAAACAAGTGCTTTTAAAATGAAATTAAAATAACACTAAAACTGCCTGTTATATGCGTTCCTACAAATTTTCTGGGTGATAAAAAGATAAAGTAAAATTATAAATATGCAGTCTTTTTAAAGCTAAGAAATTATTCTTGCAGTTAATTAACAGACAGTGTAATCACTTGAAATCTAATGAAATATTAATTAGGATGTAATATTTTGTGTAATAAAAAAAGCTGTCTCAAAATTGTTGTGATATACAGAGTGTGGCAAAAATAGTCTCCCGATTTCAAACATAAAAAATAAAGCAATGATATGAGTTTATCAAAAATTTTATTTTAAAGCTTAGAAATTATACGTTGGCGTAAGAATATTTATCATTTTGTTTTTACATTTGGCTTCTCTTCCTTTTGTTAAAGATGTCATCCAAACGTCGACCTTCACTGTCTATGCATTCTTAAAGTCTCACTTTGAAGTTCCTCATTTCCCTCCTACTCATTTCTTGATGCATTGTCGCCATTTTTTGATGAATAGTAGCTTTCCTTTCGTCGGTTGTTCGGGGCCTAATACAGTAAACGTGTCTTCAGATGCCCTCAGAGAAAGTAGTCGCATAGCTAAAAATAAGGGGAATATGCTGGCCATGAAATGTCACCTCGTAGTGGTAATCGATACTCCGGAAACAAATACTTTCATCAAATCCTTTCGATATTCTGGCTATGTGGAGCTGTAGTATCATCTTGTTGGAACCACACAACTGAATTCCCATGCTGGTTCCAGTTTCAGTTGAAGGAAGTTACGTATCATATCCACATAATGGACAGAAGTTACAGTAACTGCTTTGTCATTCTCTTCAAAAATTATGACCCTATAACCCCAATATCTGCAACAGCACATCAAATAGTATCTCGATCATTTTTGAGAGGTTGTTCAAGGGTTTATCTTGGAATGTTCGGAGTCCAGGATCAGGAATTATGTTTGCCCACACATCCAGATAATTGAATGTGAATAGAGAAAAGTCGCCATTTTTGAAATATGCCTCAATCACGAAAGCATGATGCTCGTTCCTTCAAACCAAGATGCTACTGTAATACATCTGCTACTCAAATCCAGTTCTCAACCATGACAGAACAGTGGTAGTGGGAAATCGTGGAGTTATTTTCTGACGCACCCTGTGTTAAAAAAATCTTATACAGGGTTTTCCTAAGGAGGGTTGAGTGAACGTGGCAAGCAAAAAAAAGAGAAAGAAAGAAACCGGTAGCAATAGCGAAATGCGGCATTTGTTTAACATGATTTACAGTTATAAAATGCTCAATATGTTCGCCAATCACATACACATGATGTAGAGAGGTTGTCGTTCATTTCGAATTTGTTCAGTACAGTTTAACAAGAATCATTTATCGTGAGACAATAACATGACGACATGTCTGGAAAGTATGAATAACCTGTGAAGGGTTCTATTTTTATCAGTGCATATGTGCCATACGACATATTATATGATGCCAGGTGATAAACTTGCATGTGCCATGAATAGATACATCGTGCCTTTTTAAACACATTAATATCACACGCCTTTATTATTTTTGCATATTAAAGATGCAGAAGCAATATTCAATAATGCTATTGCATCCCAAATTTGAGTGCATGGAATTATTGCACTAGCACTATCTATTGTCGAAATTATGAACTACTGTTTTATTCAAATCTAGTAAGCGAAATTCGGGGGTATTTGGCTCAACAGCGAAATGTGGCTATTCTACCTCAAACCATGGGTAAGTGTGCTCTTGATGTTTGAAAAAAAGGGAGAAAAAGTAAACTGGTTGATAAGACGAAAGATCGAAAATAGAGAAGAATCGCTAGGACATCCTGGGAAAGTGTTATCCGTATTTTCCAATAACTGTAAATCCGATGGGTAAGAAAAAGATCAAGGATACCTCAATGTCATGATGCCCTTACTTACCAAAAAAAGGTAAACCCCAGAGATATTTAATCATATCAAACAAAAGTTTGATAAACGGTGTATATCTGCAAATTGTATGTCTCTCCGAACCACAGATCTTTGTTATTTATCTCGTTTCGTTTTTGCGCTTAACTTTTGAAACGATTGGCACGTATGAACAATTCAATATCCATACATTTTGACGAAATATTAACAATGATAATTTTTAAATGTTATGGAAAAAGAAAAGTAGGGTAAAATTAATTTTTTTTTACTTCTTCGTTGTATTTTATTGTAACATTCAATTTTCCATCCTGTATTATAAATCATAACCTATATATATATTACATAGAATACGCCTAGTGATTTTTATAAGACTAGTGACAAAATATAGCTTTAGCACAGATTAAGATTGATCTGTTAACATAACAATGACATATGACAGTTTTAATGAGAAAGTTATTCGTATTGTATTGCGAATGGAGTTCACTATTTACAATTACATACATAGACGATTTATTCCATTCGTCTTTATGTAATCTACAAAAAGAGAGCAATAGTATTCCATACCAATAATATATTAATTATTATCTACTTTGAATGAAGCTTGCACACTCAACACATGTTATGTTCTGTATTTGATAAAATACATCGAGTAAGATACTTCATTACTAACAGACTTTTATTTAATTTCTCTAAAATGTGCAAAGATAAATTTTTGTAGTAAATTTTGACAGTATTTACTTCATGATTACTTAGAGTTCTTAGATTTTGTACTGTTGTGAGAAAAGTGCAAAATTCTAATATATATTTTCAGAATTTAATTATCAGCTAATCCCTTGATTTTAATTAAATTTTAATTCTTTGTGAATGGACGCCCTATCTGCGAGCGAATTCGGGAAAATCGAGAGACACACAAACTCTTTTCGCATTTCTAGAGATAATGATTCATTTTGTCAAACGATTATAATCTCTTCTTTTTATTCGAAATAGCACGACAAACGAATATTTGCTCGTTACGGAATTGGTTTTGTCTTCCTTTTTCAATTACATGAATATATATGATTGACCTGTGCACCTTGGGTAAAAATCATACACACACATATACATAATTATATATGTACAATAGTTCTTCCTTCGTAGATTTTAAACAAAAAATTACATTTTATACTTTTCTAAACAATGCTTTAGAATACCTTGATAATTTCAACTACTTTTAATAAATAATGCTTATAAGCTATATATTAGATAGTGAATTAATGTTATTAAAAGTTTATGAGTTAAGTTATCGGCCTTGTTTCTTATTGTGGTTAGATTAGTTTCTTATGTCTTTGTTTTCATGGTGTCAACCAGGTTATTATTAAGTAATTCAACTGAGAAGTATGAAAGTGAATCTAGTGAACATGAGGACAATGTTATAAAAATTTTAAGTTTGACACAGTATTTTAAAGTACTGTTATATCCATAATGCTTTTTCCAAGTCTTAATTTTTTACACAATAAAGATATATTATCATAATACATTGCTTATGTTTGGGATTTCCTATTTTCTGATTTCCAATTACAAAAATATGTAGGTTAAAATGTTTAATTGAATAATACATATTAATATCCCATGTAAATTATTATTTAAAAATATCAAACTTATACAAAAATAATAAATGTTAAGATAAAAAAAATTTTGAGTAATAATTAGATTTTAAAAATTATGATTCCTAATGAACTAATAACATAGAGCATTTTATATCATTAAAATATTTATTTAAAAATTAGTATCAATTAAAAAGATAAAGAAACAAAGCAAGGTTATAAAGTAATTAAAATTTGCCGTTTTAGCGTTTAGATTCAGATGTGGGTCAAACATGTTGCAAAAGATCTCAACTATTCCACTAATCATTTTCTTTATAATACATTTAGCAAATACCAATAAATGTGAAAACCAAACAAAGGCGAACGAAAATGGAACATTACAAAAGTATTGCATACAAAAGTGCAAGAAGAAAACAATACAAATAAAATTATTCATAGCTGTTACTAAAACACTTTCTAATATGTAATAACCAGAAATACACATAATAATAATTATTACAGATATGAATATAATATAATTTTTTTAAAAAATCTGTCATTCGCATTAATATCCAAAGTAAAAATAGCTAATGATATGCTAACAGGATTTACCAGCTCTAATAATATATGCATTATTAATAAAGATTTCTGTCTGCATCAAGTGTAATACTCTTTACAATATTATCTATTCAAATTAATTGATAAAAGCCCTTTAGATCACAGTAGAAAAAAATCCGTTAAGTTCTAGTTAATATTTTCTCACAGGGAACGAGTTATTTTCTATATATAATTAAATATTTGTCAGATTTAATTACTTACGAAAGATTAGAATAATTTTCTGCGCTATTATAATTATTAAAACTTTAATGGATATGTATGTTTCAATCTTTTAGAATGTGTTTACAATTCTATTTATATTTTAGATTGAAAAGTATGTTTAACTTGTGATAATAATTAAAATGTTAGATCTAATCTTCAAACAGTCGATAACAAAGCACAGAAACTGATCTTATAACCAATATAATAAAACTTCGGCTAACGTAACATAGTGATTGCTATAAGTAAAAGTGATTTGGTATTTTATATAAATAATATTTTTGTTGGTAACAGTAACGTTATTTATGTTATTTTTATAGAAATAACAAAAAAAAAAAAAAAAAAAGAAGAAGAAGAAGTTATAACTAACTTTTATTAGAATATGTTGTGACGTTGGGCTATACGCGATTTTCTCTTCACTAACTTTGGGGACTTATATTGAGAATGATAGCATGAAATAACAATTTCTTCTCAACCCAAAAGAAACGAGATTATGTTAATTAGATGCAAGTAGAATTATAGTGAAATGAGTTAGATATGACGGTATATAAACAAAGGGAAATTTAAAGGATAGAGGACGAGTGGGACTAGCGCTGAGTGTATGCCTTACAAGCGATAAATGATATCAAGAGTTGTTACGGGCGATAGCGGTCGCAGAGGATTTGAGAAATCAAGACAAACCTCAACAGGAAAGGTTTTGGTAAGAGAGTATTAGCTCAAAAATAGTCGAATAGGTGAATTAATCCAAGGGGTCACCAAGGAGAGCAAATATTCCCTGGAAATTATATTACAAAAATTGATGAATAAATAATTGTGTGTGAGACTTGACCAGTGTATCCTTGCTTAGGTTATTGACTTTTAGACTTAGTTGTATTTGACTGAGTTATGGCACAAGAGTCGGGTAAAAGAAGTAATTCGCCACATTGTTACGAGATACAATTAAGTGATACAGCTATCAAAAGTGAATTAAATTAAATGAAGTTTAATGCTATGAACATTCGGGTCTTTTCGGCATCAAAATTGTATGATGCTGTCTACGAGTATTGGACGTTCACCTCTTTCCACGTTTAAAGGATAATAATTTCTTTTTTCTTCAAGATTCTACACTTGTTGAGCAGCAAAATTGCTTTGAAGAAAGAAACATCAATCTTTTTTGACGGGGCCATCGAATTACTCAGATGTAATCATTAAAGGAAATGTTTGTGTTTATCTTGTTAAGGTGAATGTATACCTTCGAAACACAATTTTTATTCTAAATATTGATTTTTTTTTTATTTTTGTCACATATTAAAATTATATTCTTTATCTTTAAATATATTTTTTAATTTTGATTCCACATTATTTAAGCACTGAATTCTGCAGTTGCTTCAGTATTACTAAATCAATTTCTCTGACTTGGAAAAAGTCTGTAAACAAGTTTTTTTTTTACATTTTTCATTAGTGCAAAGCATTACTCAAAATGTTCTGCATCGATGACCTGACATTTTATATATATGTTTTTCAAGTCTTATACATAGAATAGATTATTCTTGATATTTTATAATGAGTAGAAAATATTTTAAATTGTAATAAAGTAAAAATTACAATGACTTTTTAAAGGAAAAAAAATTGTGTTCTCAGAACTCGAACTACTATAACTTCCTACGTAAGAGCTAACTATTAAAATAACAGTCTATTCTCTAAGATAAGATTATATTTTGCATTATTCAATTTACAAAATGCCAAAATATTTTTTTTTCTTTTGAGGAACCACGTTTTGAGGCAAGCCTTAATTTTTGTTTATATTTGAATAATATGCCCCTTTGATAGAAATACCACACACTAACAAACTTTTCTTGGATGTTTTTCTAATTATGAAGTCGAATAAGGTCATACATTTTATACATTATACATATTTCAAAAACCTTCCTTAGCAAATGCACTGTTACTTTGGAAATAGGAGGCAGTATTATTCATTTGTTATTGGCTTGGGAATAACATGTATGTGACACTCGAATGGTTTAAATCTTGAATATTCGAAGAAAAAAAAAACTTGCTATTGCAAAATTTCACGTTGCTTTACTATGAAAGCTGACCCTAAAAATATAAACTCAAAGAACAATTACAAAAACGATGAAGAACTGAACTATCCTCATAATTACAAATTTTCTAATCAATAAATTTGAATATATTTTTATTGTATCAAAAATAAAAACGGTAAAATCTTATAAAAATTATATTTACTAGTCATTTCAATTTAATTCACTTAAATAGATATCAAATTTTTGTGCTACTAGTTTTTATTTCAGCGCTTAGTTAAACTATAACGTCTGCTTTCTTTATAATTAAGAGAACCAGTGTATGCAAAAATTTAGAGTAGTTCAGAATTGTATAATGGATAATCACTTGTGTCATAAAAATGTTTAAAAGTATTTTTTTAAAAATTGTTTAGCTAAATATATATATTTTTAAGAATTTCTTTTTCCCAGTTAAGGCTTGTTTTCTTGTTATCAATCCGTAAAAAGAAGTAATTTATCTTAATTAATATTAACGATATATTAATCAATAATATTTTGAATTTGTTAATATTTACGAAGGGCATTCAGTATTTATAAAAACAAACATATTTATTGAAGGAAACTTTTAATACATGTAATTGAAACTTACGTAAATGTTAATTGGAAACCTTGCTAAGAATCAGCCTTACGATTTATATCTACGTAAACATATCCCTTAAAGTAACATACTATATAAGAGGGTATGTCCATTTGAAGAAAGGATTTTTAATAAACAGTGTTCTGTGACATGAGTTTATTTTCAGAAAGTGCAAAACCGTGAGAAATATTCTATCGAATGAACAAAGAACTCGGTAGTAATTGCATGAACAACGCACGTTCTTATACGTGGCTGGAAAAGTTGAAATTTGGTGGAAAAATCTTCACTGAGGAGGCAATTGCTCATGGCTCTATTTTTAGTGATAATTTGAAAAAGCAAAGCATATCATCAACAGCCTATACTACTTAGACTGAGAAGCAAGTCTAGTCCGCGTTGAAAAGGAAATGTCCGAGATGACAGAGGAAAGACGTGCTTCTTCTGCAAAACAACGCTCGACCTCATATAGCATAATTGACGCTGGAAACTGTTTTCAAAGCAGGTTGGGAGATTTCACTTCTTCCTCCTTATATCCCTGAGCCTGATCTGATTTTTTTTATCTGTTTGGTTCGATGAAAGATGGCATTGCTGGACATAAGTTAAAAGACAATGAAGAAGTTAAGAAAAAAAAACTGGCTTCGAGATCAAGGTAAAAAATTCTTTGTTGAGGGGATAAGAATCTGACAAGTGCAGAGAAGTTTATGATGATTATGTGGAAAAGAAAATAAAAAGTTGCATTAATTTTAAATTCATTTCTGCTGTAACGCTATTTGACTGTTAAAATATTGAATGGCACTAGTATTTAAAAGGAAAGACAATCTGATTTAACAAATTAAATGTTTTTAGATGTTCAATTTAAAAAAAAAATGCATTATAAAATTTATACCGAAGGGACAAGATTATCTATAATTAAACATAAAGTTTTAGAGTGAAATATATATGAAAGGTATTTTATTTAAAGCGAGGGAAAAGAAAAAGGAATGCTTCCATTTCTCTAGATTCTATTTTTAGAGTTGACTAAAAAAGTTCACCTGTATTAACCAGGCATAAACTAAGTTGCTCTTTTTATTATTATTATTATTTTGTATCCTTAGCACAGATATTCGACGAAAATATAAATTCGATAAAAATGTGGATTTGCTCTCCGAAACAAGTCAACAAATTTATAGAATAAGAAAAAAAGTTTTAAAAATTGGTTCCAAATCCATTCGGGTTTTAAATGAATCCATCCGAAAAAATAGGATGAAATCTCAGCGGAGAAACCTGATGAAATCAGCTGGTAAGCAGAAAATTTACCGATAAAAATGTTATATATCATTCAGTTCACAAAAAGAAAAAAGAAAAAATAAGTTCCTCTGAAAGGTTTTTAGATATCGAATCTAGGAATCGATGGAGTTTACAACCGGATTAGATCCAGCAAAGACTAGATTACAAGATTTCCTTTTGCTTCGAGCATTCTATCCTCTTTAATAATTTTTATTTTCTTCTTTTTATACCCAATAATGTTTTGTTTTTTGTGCTTCTCGTTCGAAAGTAGTTCTTATGTTGTTCTTCGTGATTAGTATCTGTTATAGATAAATGTTTACAAAATATAAATACGCGTATCACGATATCACAATATACAACATTCACTTTCTTTCTTATTGATTCAATTGTTTTTACTAACGTCGAACTGCGAAACAGCTCGAGGTCTACAGGCGGATTTTCCAAGGAGACAGAGGTCACCCAAAAGGTTTTGGATCGGCTCCGTAGCCTACCGAGGCAATTACCCCCCGGACTCCAGGATTTGTGGTGAAAAAAACTTTAACAAAGTGGATATAATAACAATGCATATAAGATGAATAACAAAATACATATTAAATATTGCGAAATTCAAAGAGATAAATGAAAACACAATATGGATCTGGAGAGAATAGACAAGGCAAGACAAACAATTAACGTCCGAATTTTCTCTCAGAAATAAAGATGTACTCGTATAACAGGCAGCATATAATAGGCAAAACAGCACAATATGTTTAAAACGTCCACAAACTCGTGAACTAAAGGAAGCATTATAAGACAAAAATATATACAGAAAACAATTATAAACACAAAATACGAAGAATTAGGAATATTCAATTGGAACATTTGATGTAAATCAAAAATTGAAGTAATTAAGAAACTATGTGTGAATAATTTTATAAGCAGTAGAGAATACGTCAATAAAAAAGATCTAAAGGCACGATGAACCTCCAAAAATTTTCCACCTCCATCAAACGTAAGACGACACTTGGGGTTGTCCTTCTCTTTCCAAACTTCCACGTCATAACGGATCTACCCGTCTCGACCAGATTTGAAGGCTTCATTAGCTCACAGCCACAGTAGCCAACTCTAAGCAACGTTTCGTCAAGTTAGCAGGTTCCAGTCTTGTGATCACTTAACATCCACCATGTAGCCCTCGGCGCGATGCACGTTAAATCTTTTCGGGGCTCAACGTCTCTATGGCGTGTTGTGGAAGTTAGGAGGGGTTCAGATCACGTGTCTTCCTCGTCACTTGACTGATGTTGAAAATTATGAGGTCCGTCACCGAAGCCCTCGTGTTGCTTCTAGTATGACGTTAGTAAAACCAACCCCAACCGATAACTCAACAACATAGCGAGCCCTTGGTAACATCAGACTCGAACCTACGACTCATGGAAACAGCAGCGGTGAAATTATCATTCGGCTACCGTCACCAATAGCCCTCGTGTTTGGCTACAGATTCGACGTTAATAAAACTAAACTAAACTCGTACCTCCGATAGCAGGTTTCGTCAATTTAATGAAGGTGTGAATAAAAAGGCGCGTTTTAAGGTTGGGAAATGGGGTAACTTAATATGGTTTTGTCCAGTAATTATTTGGCATTTTTTTCTATTAAATCTACGATAATGATGTCTTTGCGTTCTGAAAATTCGACAACTTAAAGAGTACGATAAGACTCTCTTCGCTTTCTTTGTAACTGATTCACTGGAAGAAATCATCGTTTTGATTGCTTTTTTGCTCTTCGGGTGTATAACTGAATCCAGGCATCATCGGCAGTAACAACTCGAAACAAAATGGGAGTATAACTTGATGCAACGGCATTTAAAATTTTGAATCGGCAGCAGATGGCACAAGTGCGTGAATGGCAGCAGATGGCTATAACCAATAAGCAACGTGAATTTGTTTTAATACAAATCTAAAAATGAGGAGCGCAATGGTAACACCAATTTTAAGCTTAACAAAGCCATCTGTTGACAAAAACAAGTAATTTTTTGAACCATCAATATTTGCTAATTATATTAAAAAATTTCGTGTTTAGCAGAAGTGGTTAACATGCTCCATGGAAATTTAAGTTTTAGTTTAGTTTTTGTCAGCATCGCACTAGAAGCAACACAGGCTATAGGCGACGGACCTCGCTAATTACAGACACGATCAAGTGGCAGGACGACACCTGAGATGGCACCCCCTCTCCTAACATCCACACCACCAACGGGACTTTGGAATTTTGACCGGGTTTAACGTGCATCAGCCCCGCTACAGCGGGTCTTTGGCGGCCAAGGATCAGACCGCGACTGAACAAAACCATAGGCCTTTCGAGGTCCACGACGCCGCCACTAGGCTACGCGGCTATATGTTAAATAGACCATGCGCCGGTAATAAATATTAATTGAATTTTTTTTTTATTTTTAGGAAAAATGATAACCTCAATAGGAATGATAAAAAAAAAAAAAAATTCACAATGACTAAAGAAATGCAGCGCAATTTAAGATAACCGAATATAATGGACAACGCTACGTAAATAATCACATACAAAATACTGGGCATCATAGCTACGACGTAATAAAGTTGTTACGATACAATGACATATTATACAAAGAGAATTCCACATTGCAGCTAATTGAATTTACATTGGTTTCCACAAATCAGTAATAAACACGATTCTTATTATAAATGTTATAAATTTTCGATAACAATAACTGTCTAATCTACTCATAAAACTTTTAACATTTTACACTTTTTGAAATGAAGGATTTCAATGACAGTCACCAACTAAGGATTTCTGATCAAATTATGAACAAGAATGGTGACTGATTACATTTTCAACACTAACTTTTTTAGACCCAATGATTACACACAAACTATTTAAGGATAGGATTCAGCCCAAAGCAAAAGAAATTTTAACATGGTGATTCGCGAAAAATTCCTTCCAACTTATAATGTAGTTTCTTTCTGATTTGAATTTTATAAGTTTCAAGCTTTCCAATCAAATGGAACGTGATGTAAATCAGTAAACATCTGAAGTGATGCGAACAGATGCAAACAAGCCAAACAAAAAGCCACAGATAATTGAATTAGAAGATAATAAAGCTTACGGTGTAGAGTGTGGAGAGTATTCTGGCGTGTATATGCTTGGATTAGGTGATAGTAGGACTCAACGTGGTCAGATGAGTATACTGATACTTGCACGTTATATTTTAGTGTGTCTTTGGGTGCTTATCGAAGACTTGTTACAGATCTAGCGGATAAAGGAAAGAAAATTACTTGTGTGAGCTCTCGAGTTAATAAGCATATTTTCTAAATATATCGTGACTAGTTTTTTTTTGTTTGTTTAGTTTGTGCTTAAACTTCCAGTTGAAATTTCGATCTTGTAATTGGAATAATATTTAGATAATAAACAGACTATGTAAGAGATATCTCAAGAAATTAAACGGTAACCTTTTCTTTTCTATTCGTCAGTATAAAGTGATGTGTTAATTAAGATTATCTTTTTCATCTTCGGAAGAGGTCAAAGGTGTCACAAAGTGCAAAGTCAGGTGCAATCAAGCACATTTGCATCAATCTCATATCTGCTATGGAAGGTCATATCGTCTTCCAGTTCTCAGCTTTAGTATCAACTTCCAAGTGGAAACACAAGCAGAGGAACGTACGAAGGACATGCTGCGAACTAGTACAATAAAATTTTGAAAATCGATAAAAAAAAAAATAATAATGTAATGATTTGCAGCTATGAAGGTGAAGGAAAGCTATTGAGTGCGGTAATGGAGGTGGCTATGGAGGTGCGAAGGTTTTCTTAAAATCAACAATACCAGAAGTTCAAACGCCTTAATAACCTTACATTTGGGACGTCTCTTTAAAATCGGACAGTTGATAAGGGGCGCAAAAAAAGTGATTAGTCAAATGTTCTCGTCCCGGTACAGGACTCGAAACACTGCTAGTATTCAAGATCAACTGTCCTTCAAGGTCCACAGAGTTGAAACGTCAGGTAGTGACCCAGGACTTGAAAACTAGATGGCAACTAATGAATTAAAACTAGATGGCTTAGTTAATCCGTATACTCTAAGACAGCCGCACATAAATCACAACTACCTGCCATGACGCACATTACCCAGCAGGGACCCACCACTAAACTAGAGCAAAATGGAAACTGGCTCACAGAAAAATGCAATTCAACAGGAAGAGAGAGGAAAATCAATTTACAGTAATATGGCTGAAAAGGTCTTCATATCATTTTAAATGTATCTCTTTGTATCATCAAGATGATAATGGAGAATGCGTGGCAGCTCTATTTTAACAACAACAACGCCAGAAGTTCAGACATATCAAAATCTGCGAAAGTGGCTTCTTTGGCCTGGTGATAAAGGCGCATCCAAAATAACCGATCAAGGTTAATGCACTTCGGCACTCAAGATTAAAACTCTCTCCTCCACGGGTTCAAATCATCGCCACTAAAGAGACATTGCTGTGCAACCACGTCTCCTGCGGCGTTCATCAGATGTTTCAATAAAATAAAGTAATAATACGTGTAAGGACGAAAACGGCTGAAACTGAACCGAGTCGAATTATCAAGAAAGCGTAGGGTTTAATGTCAGTTTGTAATAGAGAAAATGTGAAATTAACAAAATCACCTTAACATGAGGATACTTGGAATCAATGGTATACGAGAACTTGTGACGCCACTTGCTTGGGTGTCCTCTTGTGCCATCACTAGATTGAATTATTAAACACCATTTAAATAGTTACAGAATCACCAAATAGATCCTTCAACAATTTATCAACATATATTTTACTATGACACCATTAGCTGGCATGCTCTCCCGTTAAACTTTCTCAATATCTTGGGTTCAACCCCGCAATAGTAATCTAACAGACTCTTACGATAACCTTTCTCGACTGCAGCTCTGGGCAACTGTTGAAAACACTAGGCAAAATCTTTCTACAGCAATCCTTACTCAAACCACTGTTTCTCCTTCCTCTGTCCTATCACTTCATCTTCATCTCACCTACAGACTCTCTTTCTGATACCCTTTTGCTACAGTCAGGTTATATATTTCTCAATCAATCTTCCTTTCATTCCTAACTTTACTTTTACATAATAACTTTACGTATCGTTTCATTTTGGTTGGGCAAAAGGTTGTTTAACGAAAGCAATCAATCTCAGTGCATAAGACTACTTAAAGGTTGGTGAAGAAGAGCGCGAATAGCCAATGTCTAAACTTCCTTTGAAGATACATTCCAAGAATGGCTGTTACAAGACAAAATAAAGCTCCATAACATTAGAGAGAGCACACCTGTCTTGCTTGCAGCTTCAGGCACAGCCATTGGCAGCTCTGGGAACAATATTTTGAATATTTCTTAAGAATCAACCTCTTATATATGTGAATTTGAAATAGATGTTTATATTAGCGCAAGAGTCAATCTCTCTATGTGGCATACAACATGTACCATTGATCTAGAGATTAGATATGGGGGGGGGGGAAGGAAGGTAAAAGGGTGTTTGATAATAAGGAGGTCGAAAATTAAGAAAGTTCGCTAGGGTAACTAAAAGGTGTCTCGAACTGAGTATCCAATTCTGACAATTCTAAAAATATCTTTTATTTAAAATATAGGTTGAATTCTTATCTTATGTCCCGATATCAGATGATCAACTTGTATCTATGTCCAGACATAAGTGCATTCGTATAAATTGTTCATTAATCCAATGAACGATTCAACAACACTTCTTTTTTCCTCATTTTTAATTTATGAATCCACACTTATCAAAGAAATTACACAATTAAGCTAAGCAAAATTTACAGTAGCATTGGCTGTTTTTCATTTTACGGAATTGTGAGTCATAGTATTAAAATTCTGCAAGTTTTGTTCATTTAGCTGAGATTCAGCAGTTCTTTTCTTTCTGACTTGATGTAAACACTGCGAAAGAGTAAAGGAAATATTTGGCAGATATCATACTACGGAGGAATATGCGCGGAAGAGTACAAGGTTACTATTATTTTCGAACTCAGGGTCACCATCAGAAATGATGGGTAATGAAATAAAGGCGCTAAGCCTTTCATGTTTTTTTTCAACTCTCAATGATTTCATTATAAGCTATATTTCCTATTTTGAGTTCCCACCTGATACAATACTCTTTTCAACTTTCCGTGTGAAATCGCGGCCAGATGCACTCGTAAACATCGATTGTCTTTCATATGGTATTATTACTTCTCTTATTTTGTTGAAACATTTAACAAGTAACCGGTGAGCATAACAGTAATATAAAAAGAATTTAATTCAATTCCACCTTAGAGGTCAAATTTTTTTTTAGTTACTTTTTAATTAAATAATTAAATTAAAATAAATATATATATATACATATAATAAGTCACAATATTAGTGGCAAAGAGATTTTTTTCAGCAGGTCTACACGCTTCGTCACTGACGGTTTGTTCTTAAATTTATATCTTATAAAATATCTTATGTAAAAAATTTTTTTCTTCCATATAAAACTAAAATTAATTATTTGAAAGCCAAATAAAAATGTCACGCTAGAGCCCGAGGCATGAAGAGATTCTACGCGATACTCTACCGTCGTACAAGACAAAATGACATAAGTAGAAGCATTGGCTTGTTTCTTAGTTCAATGTCGGTAAATTACAGGGGTTGGTATACAGTTTAGTCTAATAACCACCCTTGACATTAGAAATTATTTGGCAAGTATTTGCCAAATGTGAATTACTATTATTGGCAATTTTGAAATCCTTTTGATGTGTTTGTGTTAAACTGCATTTTCACTAATTAATGAAATGAATTAATATTTGAAAAAGAAACTGTATTAACATTTAGTATCATCACTACAAGTTTCAAAAAAATGTATTTGAACTTGAGGTGGATGAATAAAAAACATTTTGTTAACAGATTGAAAATTTAAACAAGATATATATATAGTGAGAATGAGCTAATAGTAGATTTAAAAAAAACAAACTGGTATTGTTACGATAGGCTAAACGTACTAGAGCTTTTCCCATTTTTCATTCGATTTTCCTTGCACAACGAACTTGTTTCCTTTTAAAAAGATATTAAGAGTATATTATTCTAATCATTTTTTTAGAAACTTTCTTTCCTTTCAAATCAATTTTATTTCTCATTTGTAATTAACAATTTGTGAATCTCTAAAGAAAAAAAGTCTTCCATTATCCATTAATTCAATGCTGTCTGAGGAAAAGAAGACACGTGAAAAAATGTGCAATATCTGTGCTTCTATAACGGGTACCATCATTTACAAACACAAAGGTTTTAAGTTGTTGACACCATTTTAGGACAATTACTTCGCAAATGTGATGATATAATGAGTGGTATCTATTTTGGTACAATTCATTTGTATTGTAAGCCATTAGTTAACTATTCCAACATGACCATACAACTAGTTTCTCACATTAGTATTTCTCTTTAACTAACCCTCTGGAGTTGCGATGCATTGATATCAGAACTTCGCCTTGTGAAAAACGTTATATAATAAATGGGCTTTGCTATTGAAGAGAAATGAAACAAAAGAAATTTTGATATATAGAGGAATTATATTGGAAAAAAAAAGAGAAAGTAAATAAAGAAGAATTATTTATTAACATCCATTCAGGTATAAGGGTTATTAGAGGAACAGGTCTCGTTAGTATTTTGAACTCTGTCAAATGATAACGATGACACATGACATCGTGACTGTCAAAATCGCACTATGCCAGTGGCAGGACTTTAGTGTGATTGTTTTATAAGTTTGGTTTTAATTAACGTCCACTGAAGCAACACGAGGGCTATTGGCGACGGACCTCGTAATTTTGAACCTCAGTCAAGTAGCGAGGGACGACACCTGGCTGACACCTTTCTAACTTCCCGCATAACTTGGGAGGGACTTTGTGCCCCGATAGATTTAACGTGCATCGTGATTGTTTTACTAAACGTAGGACTGAAAAGCAACACGAGGTCTGTTTGGAGACGAACCTCTTAACTTTGAACCAAGGTCAAGTGACTAAGACGACGCTTGATCTCGCACTACACTTTTAAAACTTCCACATTGCGCTCACGGGAGAACTTGGCGCCTCGGGCAGATTTAACGTGAATCATCCCTGCCACACTTTGGGTCTTTAGTGTCATTCATGATTCGAACTTACGATGCAATGGATATAACACCGACCGCCAGTCCATGAGCATGACCACTAGGCTATATCGCGGTCGTATCAAAAGAAAAGAGAAAGAGAATTACGGAAGTCAAAGGAATAATATAGAGGCTCGAGCTACTCGTGTTGCAAGACGATATTTAGAATGATTCTGAGATCCCTTTCTTTGAAGTTCAACCATATAAATTTGGCAAGGTAAAGAAAATATTATTACTATAAATTTTGGTAGGGACGAAGTGAGATTAATTGCTCACATATTTAATTTATTTAAATGTTATTAATAAAATAGATTTGAATACACTGTATAAAGATTTTGGCTGATCTTTGTTAATTAATGTCTCCTACTATCAACTTGAAATGAATTCAAATAAACTGTGCATATAATTATTCACAACCGATACTAAGATTAAAATACTGAGTTTTTTTTGTTGGCAAATCAAAAAATGAAATAATAACATTGTAAATCTTTTATAGTATAAGGTTTACTCAGGTAAAAGAATTAATCGCAGAAGGAAAATAAATCCACGATAATTCATTTTTCTGAAAGAAAGAAATCATGAACAGAGGCAGCAGAGAAAATCGCGCATCCAGAAAGAAAAAGAAAAAAAAAAGAGAGAGAAAAGAGTTTATTAAAGCCAACAAGAATAAATATAAAACAAATTCTTGTAATCTACAGGATTCTGCTGGATATGAATGACCTTACTAAGCTTCACCAGATGATAGATACGATAGCTAACAAACAATTCTGAAAAAAAAAAAATGTTTTAATCCCAGAAAACATCAAGGGAGGGTGGGAATCTATCTATGAGAAGACCTTGTAGGCTCTTTGGAATCAAATAGCTACGTACCAGATATGTCAGTCCTAGTAAATCCTTATCAGTAAACTATAATTAGGTGCACATAAAACTGAAAATAATTAAAAAATTATATTCTTACGAAAATTGTTTACTGAATCATTTACTCAGGTTATCTATTAAGTGTATTAAAGCACAAATATTGTTTACCTTGGAAACAGCAAAATTGTTAACCTAAAAGTATTTTTATATATGGTATGTATGAATGGAAGGAGTTTCCATAAAATTTTAATTATTACGAAGAAATATTAAAATTCTGCCTAAAAAAAAAAACGTTCGACTTACTTTACTTTCCATATTTCTAAAAAATATTAAAATTTAATTTACTTTACCGAGGATAACAGGATAAATTTTTTATTCCGCTCTTAGATTATCTTTTGTACGATGCTGTAAGCTACAACTATTAATTTGATTTGTTTGGTTCGAAACCTTAGATTAAAACAATCCACAGTATGAAGAAGTTTAAATTATTATGTACGAACATATGCAATGTTTTCAATTTTATATATTTGTATGAAATCTTACATAAAACTAATTTAATTTCCTAATTTCTCCGTTCACAACCTGTAATTCAAAAGTAAAGAGTTCATTCCTATTTTCTGAGGCAATTCTAAATTATCGTTTTATTTATTAGATCATGCTTTCATACGCGCTTCATGTTGAATCCGCTTTCCCATAGTCGTAAATCTGTCAGAAAAAAAATCCCTAATACACTGACAGAGGTTTGGGAAATTCCTTCAGAATCCATTCATTTTATTCCACGTGAGTTATCCACGTGATCGATAGAAAGCCATATTTTCAATAATATATATTTGTAGCGATCTCACATAAAGCTAATTTAATTTTCTAATTTTCCCGTTCTCTAAATCAAAAGCAAAGAGTTCATTCCTATTTTCTGACTCAATTCCAAATTATCCTTTCATTTATTAGACCACGTGGTCAGAAAATCTGTTGAATCAGCTTTCCCATAGTCGTAAATCTGTCAGAAATATTCCCCACTAGACGGATCTACGTCAGAGAAATTCCTTCAGAATCCCTTCATCTTATTTCTCGTGAGTTACCCACGTAATCAGTAGAAATCCTTAGTATACAATGAAATGCAAGGTAAGTTCCTCTCTCTTCTCTCAATTCGCAGTGTAATTCATAAATTCAGATTTGTACTAAGAAATTGCAAATATTTTTGTAATATAAAAAATACTAAAAATTAAATTTCCTCTTCCAGATAATGATTTTAATAAAATACATACTATTTTGTAAGCCATTTACTATTTTAATTAAACCAAGACCATAGAAATTCAGCCGAATTTCAGCGTATCTCTTATTCATCAGAATGAGTGAGAGTTTGTAGGGTTATATGGCGCAAATGTCTCCAACGGCTAAATTGCGTCAAATGATAATTTTAAATGAAATAAAAGTTCTTTAAAAACACTTGAAATTAAAATAACAAATGAAATTCAGAAACGGGTAAGGTACAATGTCGAATTCAAAGCTTAAAAATGTTCATAATATATAAAAAGTTAATAATATATGCATAAAAATTAACCAAACAAATCCCTAGGGAAGGAGCTGCAGCTCCCAGTCGAGCAAGTTCGAAACAAGTGCATTAAAAAGATAAAAGGGTTATGAGTTAACACTGGACAATCAAGTAAAACAGGAAGAATGGTGTATGGGACATGACAGGATGGACACTCGAGAGCACTCTCGCTAAACAAAGGACGTTCGTGTGCAAGATGAGTATATTGGAACATCAAACCAAACTGCAATCATGAGCTCCACCGAATGCAGTTTGTTGCTGTTCTGAAGACAAAACGTTTCTTACCTTGACGACAAATGAGTTATAAAATGAAATTTTCTAATCTTTTGAGGGGCTTCTAACTGCAGAAGATTCGTAGCTGATCGTGTTTCTGCACAGTTCGCAAATTCATTGTCTAAAATACCTGTATGACACATTAGGTATTCAGTAAACTTAAAGACTTTCGGAATGGTTGTTACGTATACGTGCCGGATTGAAACGTATTATTCTCCCGACTGTCACGCCGGTGTGACAGAGTGTTCACTTCCTGGCTCTGAGAATAGTGGAAATGAAACTAAAATATATATTCAGATTATTCCATTGATAGCATTTATATAACACTTTAATCTTTCTTTATATTTCGTCGATTTAAACTTAGCAATAAAAATCCCTCAGGTCCTCCAGCTATGCTGGGGAAGTAGACACCTGGCCCCAGCCGTACGCTAACGTTTGTACCTGCCGTCGCAGAAGAGTTAAATTTTATATTAATCCTTGCTGTACAGCTTACATATGGTATCTCCAATATCAGACATTTAAAGATGACTCTAATGCCTAAAGTTCTCTAATGTTTCCAAGATAATAATGAGGTCATATAGTATAAATTAAAGTACTACTATCTCACGACTTTAATTTATACTATTTGACCTCATTAATATCTTGGAAACATTAGAGAACTTTAGGCATTAGAGTCATCTTTAAATGTCTGATGATGTCCAAGGTCCAAGATGAGGCCCCAAGATGATGTCCTCATGGGCTTACCTTCTTCAGGTAATTACGGGCATCTCTCACCTGAGGCACATTAATGATCTTTTTCCTTTCTCGTCAGGTTAACTGTATTTGGTTTACACGGGTGAAGCATTCTTTGCATACCCGGCGATTCTGCTCTAATTTCTAGACTGCTTCTTGTCAACCAATTTTTATCTTTTTTTACTCTTTTCTACGAGTTTCCCTTTTGTTTTCCTTTTCTTTCCCATTTTTTTCAAACGTCTAGATATCAATTACTCGATGTTTGGTGTAGTATAGTATGTGTCTCTGGCGCCATTACACTTCACCATTTCTCACTCGCTCACTCACAGTGATAAATGTGGACGTGGAACCCTAATTTGGACCCTATTGGTCATGATCGGGCTTAGTGGGCCTGAGGACATGATGCAGGTGTTGTTTCTTTCGATTAGTGAGTTCGAACCTTGATACCACTAAAGACCCACCGTGAGTAGTACGAGTCAAAAGGGTACGGAAGTGATGTCATACTCCCCCCTCTTGCCACATTGGGCTGGATACCATGAAAAGGTTATCATGTTACCTACTATTGCAATGGGCTAAATTCACAGACAACCGGCGCCACGTCAAAATCACGTGATGTCTACAAATACATACCCGCGTGGTTTGCGTTAACATCGGATTTCTCTATATGCTAGTTATTTACATCTTGTACTTAAACTTTCTTTTAATTAATATACTTATTGTTATCATGTTTCTTACATTATTCAATTATTTACATTCGGTAAGAAATAATCTGAGTATGTTTTCGTATATCTATAGTCTTATTCTCGTTTAATTGTGTTGTTAAAATGTCTCTCGGTAAGCTACAGCAAGCCTATTTCAACTTGCTTTTGACGTTTGTTTGTATACTTACAATATAAGCTTGAAAATATTTTCTGCTTTAAACTGATGCACTTTTGAACTGTTAACGGCCATTTCAGCTTTTTGTTTTGCTTAAGCTTATTTTGTATTTCAAATTATTTTATATATAAATATTATTACGTATGATTAGATCATCGGTTGTTTCTAAACATGTTAAAAATAAAGGCCCCAATATTTATTCTAGAATTGTAATTATTCTAAAACCTCGGAAAAATAAGTGGGAATAGTATAAGTGTAATTAAGTTCTTCTGAATTATAGTATCTCTTAAGTGTAAACACTTTATATTTATCAAGCTGATTCTGTTTAAAAAATAAAGCAGCATTGGATTAAACTATTTTCTCTTTTAATCAAGTTACATAATTAAGTTGTAACAATTGTATAAAGATTTATGATTTAAACAGATGTCCTTTTGTACCTTGAATAAAAGGTTTTTAAAATGTGTTTTGCAAACAAAATTAATTAATTTAATCATAAGTTGATTATAATGTTTTAAAAAGGAATCAAGAGTATTTAAGAAAAACATGTGTGAATAAGTAAATTCTATAAAGAATTTCAATTTTAATGATTTGCTAGCATTATATTTTTTCCCTTTTTCTCAAAGTAATATTTATTAATCAAATACAATTTTTACGTATATATTTAAATGTAAAATAAAGTGCAGAAATTAAAATTCTGACTATTGAGAATAACAAAACATATATCAAATCTTATATTAGTGATAATCAATCTGATTTTTAAAAATATGTAGAAAATGTTAATTTTTCAAATTGTATTTTCATAGAAATGATACAGTAAGGGGAGGGGAATAGAATTTTGAGAAATCGAAAAATTTATATTCTATAAATCTTGAATATTGTTTGACAATTTGTTACATTGCCTTGTCGTGCAAAAGTGATTCTTGTTTCTTCGAGCCAACACCAGAACCTCGGTTTCACTTTGCAATTCATTTCATCACACGCATACTTTTTAAAACCATGAATTAACTTAAGAAGTACACGAATTAAGTAGTTAAATTCTGTAAATAAACATACAAATACCAATTCTTTTTTATAACGTCAGAATTATCTTACGGAGTCTATTGAAAAATAAATATTTAGCTTAGGACTTTAATGAATGAATTGCAAATAAAAATGGATTGTAAATATGTATTTTATGGATAGTAAATAAAAATGTTTAACATGTCAAATAAAAGAACTAGATAATATGCTCGGCCTTATCCTATGGTAAACATTTATACACGTTTTTTTTTACAATTTAATGAATTATATATAACTACAGTGTTTGTGTCATGTATCGAATACAAAATAAATTGTTTTATTTAATCTGTGGAAATGAATGTAGGAGTTCATGCATAGAACAAAATCTGAATATAATACACTAAGCACTTATTTAAATTTTTGCAACAATTTTTAGGCCACATTATAAAAAAAAACCCAAAATATGAAAAAAATCTGTGTTAAAATCTTAATTATAAAAAAATCAAATTTTGAATTGATAAAAAACAAGTTGTGGTTTCTCCTCCCCCCAAGTTATATGAGTTTAAAACAGATAACTTAAAAAAAAGTAAGACAATAGTAATGAAACACAAGACAATCACGAATAATATGATGAACATTATTTGAGACATAACAGGAAGGATGTCTGATTGGACTGTGAAAATTTGGTTCCAAAATACACATGAAATTTGTGTTTAAATTAAAACCATGTTCTTTAAAAAATATATATGCTGAAATATCTTACTCCTGTCATAAAGCATCTGAAATTTCATTAAAGAATAATCTGGAGTAAAAGCTATTTTTGTCAACATTTTATTCTGTGTGTATAATTCTTACCTAATGACTGCCACACAGTATTATTGGAACGAAAAACTGATGTACAATAATTGTTCGAAAATGGTAAAACCTTAATATCGTAAATATAAATATATATCTTAAAATAAGATTTATAATTCTCCATCATTTAAAAAAGACAGTTTAAGTTGCATTACACACTTATGAAGTGAAAAAAAATAGCATTCTTGTCGACCATCATTGTTGTAATAAATTAGTCATCGATAAAAAAGCGTAGCAAAGTGGCTCAAAACTCTTATCCTCAGCGTCATACGCAAATATTTATATGTATGAAAACAATTTTTAACACTGATCTATACGAATTAAAATCTAGAAGTTACTGAAGATATGATTACAATGTAATATTATGGATAGTCTGCTTTATGTATAATAAATTTGCAACACACAAATAGTTACTCATTAGAAAATTATTTTCTTAACTGACCAATAACATTTCTTAAGATATAATAGAACCTCTCTGAAGATATTACGATATAACCTTTGAAATATGTAATGTTTTAAAAATATTTAAGTATTTTTGAATTAATTATCTATTCCAATTTGAAAATTATCTATGTATAAACCAACTAATATTACCAGACAATTTCAACAAATGTTCAAAATAAATATATATTAAAAACATCTGAAAATATTTTATTAAATAAAATTATTAGCAGAAGTGAAGAAACATTTTTTTAAAAAAAATATTAGCAAATCATAGTTAATTTATGCTTTCAATAATGAAAAAAATGTTTGCGTGTACACAAAATAAATTTGAAGCCATTATTTTAGCTTGTTGATACAAGAATGATTCAATATCTTTCTACAGCAATACGAATTCATATTTAAATAATTATTTTGAAATAAGACATAAAAAAGATGCGTAATACTTTCTCATTAAATTAAAAACAATATATATATAGCAAAATATAAGTTACATTAGTTGTATTTGCAGTTACAAAATTATTAAAAGCAGCACTAATACATGTGACAGCCTGGAGTAGTCGATAAGTTTGATAATTATTCTGATCAATTAACCCTTTAACAAAGCAGAAATAATCTGATTTTGACGTTCCAAAAAGCCAGTAGTCTTCAAAGGGGGAATTATTTTAAATGAACAACGTAATACTTTTGGTGGATACTCCAACGCTTTATTTACGTATGAAAAATGCAAGTAAAAGATATTTTCTTTTAAGTGATTACTTTAATACAGTTTGGACATATTAATGGAAATTACATTGAATTTAATTCCACAAATTTAATATATGAGAGATACAGTAAAAGATATTCAGAGCCATGTTTAAACGCTTTATTTCTTATTAATTCGACATTAAGTAAATAGTATGTTAAACACCAGCTAGAAAAATTACTGTCAAAATGCTTCCATAATATATGTTGTAATAAGAAAGAAACCTATTTTTCAAAATATTTCTTAAAAAATTCCTATAAAGTAAAAAATATATACTCGAAATCAATACTTGGAACAGTTCTACATTAGAAATTAGTTTTATAATACCGATTATATGTTATATTCCTTTTATCATACTCCATTTTTTCAGATATTTAAATTAGTCACAAAGGTTATAGTGTGATAGGTAATGACTTTACTATTTTGTTTATATAGCAAGCATCAAATTTTTTATTTTAAATAACTCTCTTCGGTATTTCTTTTAAAAAACAAATACATCATAGAATTTTTAATACTAACATATTAAAAATTCTATAAATGTTCATCAAATGGTCTTATTGAATGAAGTTTTAAAGAACAGCAATAAAAAATTTTTTTTTTTTAATATTAGAATATCACAGTTAAATTAGGACATTTCCCTAATTATAACGAAATGTCTGTATGTGAACCAAACAAATCTGAATAATTATTTCTGCTTGTTGATAGAAGAATGATTCAATACCTTTATACTTTAGTAATCCAAAACAATTTCAACATCTCTTTTAAAATTAGACATAAAAAAAGATGTATGATAATTTCTCGTTCAGTTAAAAAGTAGCATATGTATTAAAATGCAAGTTACTTTAACATATGAAGCATAACACATCTTTAAATCGCAGTGTACACAAACGAATACAAGACTTGTTTACATCGGCGAGTATCACGTGATAAGTTTTTCACGTGTTCATGATGTCACATGAATTTAGTCCATTGTATCGATAAGGGACCCCACTCTGCTATCTTATATTTGGGGATTATTACTTACGGAACTATAAGCTGGTTGTGTTGGTGAACAAAATAAGTTTTATACAAGTTAAATTCAATGCAATGAATATAATTTGAAAAAATTAATTAAAGGTATTTTACTCAAGATAAATTAAGAGTTTTTTTACGCAGGTTAAAAGGAATGTATTTTGAATAAATGATATGAAAGTTTTTATTTTTCCTAGTAAAGTTGTTGGATTGATATAAATATTTAATATTCTTTATTCATTTAAATGAGCAGTATTTTAAATGAACTATTTGGATGGAAATTTTTTTATTATTCCGTTTTACGTAAAGTTAAATATATTTGATTGCGAGTATTAGCTATTTGAAATTTAAAACTCTTATATGCATACATGATATAGTAACGAAATGATTATTTTTACAACTGAAAAGAAACTCTTTTAAAAAAAATAGGTAATTTTTTTATTTTATTTTATTTATTTATTTATTTTGTAATTTTACCTTCTTGCATACACCTTTCTATTGTACATCTAAAATTTCGAAGAAAGTTCTAATGAATATACTATAAGTAAGAAAATTAAATATGAATAGAAAATGAAATTTAACAGCTGTTTCTTACCCAATGAGTTGGATTGTATTCATTGAAGACTGTATTCATCGTGTTTAGTACGAAATTCTAGAAATATTCAGTCGGTTTGTTTTTCTTATATGCAATATCTTTTTAGCAGCATTTTTGCTTAGTTAAGTGAATTAATATATTCCGATTCATTTGTGTTTGGTATTAAAAATTTTAGTTATGAAATAATTACATTTGATCATCAGTAAGTTTATTAGGGGAAAAATTATTCTTACTGTTAATATTTGAAAATATCAAGTTGGAAATTTAACATTTCTTTTCTAACAAATATTACATATTATCTGAATAGGAAAAGGAATTTAAACCTTTTTTAATAAGAAATTCTTGAAATATTCAGTAGGTTTATTTTTAAAACTAATTTACAGCACATTTTTTCTTTAATTAGTTTTTTTCTTTAATGATCACTTCTTCAATATTTTTTTCTTTGATTTAGCTTTTTGAAAACCCGCTTCTTTAAAGTCTAGCAATATTGTTAAATATTCAACAAGTTTATTTTTTATAGTGAACAGTTGAAACTCAAGTTAAATTTTTTCCTGTCTGCAATTTTTTCTAAAAACGTAAATAATGATTTAATGTATTCCGAACAAATTTAGATCGAATTGTTCAGTATTAAGAAAAACTTTAACTTATGAAATAATTACAAGTAAGTCAATTGAAAATACACCAGTAATATTTGAAAACCTTTTAAGTTAGAATATCTACATTTCTTATTTATCATTATGTTTTTATTATAATAAATTTATTATTATTTCGATTATAGAAAAAAATGCGTAAGAATGTTCTGTTTATATATATCACAATTGAAAATCAATATATGCTTTTACTAATTGGAATTGTATTATTTATATAAATTCTGTTTGAAGATGAAGATATGCCGTGTGACAGCGACGATGAAGTAACAGAATTTATTACTGAAAACTGTTTTCTGTTTAATTTTCTTTTGTAATGTTATTTAAGATTATTACTGAATGCAATCTGGATTTTCTTGGGAGCATTTCCTTTCTTGTACGATCTACCTTCTCAGATTGGTAATGGAACGGATGCATTATTTTTATCCAATATTTTTTAAAATTTAGTTTTGATTATTTTTAATTTCTTTGTAGATCTTGCGAGTACATTGTTGTTTTGTATCAATATGTGTCATTTTATTGTACTCAACAATATTGTTTTATAGTTGGATGATGGTATAATTCTACAGGAAAGATCCAGATGTCATAACAATCGATTTTAGACCGAAGAAATAATTTTTCAGGCCCAAATCGACGTAGAAGGACTTCGTCATGATTTGAGAGAAATCATGTCGTCAACAATTGTCTACACCGTTCGAAGACTGTTCTAGCTTTTGATAACCTAACAAAAAACAACCGTACACCCGAATACTACTGATCTGATCCGATTTTGTACCAGGCAGAAGGCTTAATCATATACCGATATCTACTACCCTTATGTCTGTATCTTCTCTTACGGTGGAAAAGTACTTTTTGCTGAAAGTTTTAGAGTCTAAGGATACGATCTAAGTTGACACCCGACACTCTACAGTTTCCGCCAGCTCCTATAGATTGTCTAACCGTTATGACATCCACCGTGAACCCGTTGTCGAAATGGATTGTATCCTGGGACTGTAAGTGCATTAAGATACACTTATTTTCAAAAAAGCATTATTTCAAAATAATACGAATGAATAAACTTTGAACAGATACTAATATATTTTAAAAACTAACTATACATGTAAAGTTAAAGGAACTTACTTCGCTAATAGTTCTCTTAGTTGGCTCCATTTCGATCAATATCTCGTTGTTTAATCAGCAAAAACTAAAATTGTCAAAAAAAGGGCTCAAATGGTTAACTAGGAGGAATAAGAATCATAAATGAAAATGGTTTGAAAGTGGAGACCATTATATTTAAAAATTGCGTGATGTCATGTAATATTTCAACCAATCATTGTCCTCATAAAAGTAGCTACATATTTTCAACCAATCACAGTTTATTTTGTGATCTCCTCCTTGTTTATCCGTGATTAGAAATCTTGTCAGAGCTTTCCAGAAATAAATTTAGTATTTCTCAGTAAAACCCATCTTCCATGAAATAGTAGATATCTCCCCCTCTTTGTATCAGTGATAAGATATTTTATACAGAACTTTCCAAATATTTTAGTTAACAAAGGTATTTTCAGGTAGAAAATCTTTTCTTCCGTGATTAAGTAGCACCCCCGTTGTATCAATGAGGTCATTTTACTCAAAATATTCTCGCAAGTAAACAATTATAATCCTTTGAAATCCAGCTTCCATAAATCAGTAAACCTTTTCTCCTTCTTCGTTGTATCAAGATAAGATATTTTACCAGTGAACATTCCCTGCACAATAAAAATCAACATAACCTTTGTGAAAATGAAATCACTTTTTAAATTGAAACAAACCTAGATGTACCCAGACTACAACTACTAATTCTATCGGGAATATAACCCATTGTCGTAGTGGGGAAGTTTCGGAGGATATGGGCAGATATCTCGTTCAGGTATCGTTCCTCGTTCTATGATTCTTGTGAACATCAAGGCCGGTCACAAATATCTTTTATGTTTCCTCAGTGTGATGTCAATGGAACAATTACAATCATGCATTTTGATTTTGAAAAAATAAAAAACTTTTTTTAAAAAACCATTAATACCAGTAGGATTGAATGGCTCTTATTCTTTGGAATGAAACAATCCCAAAGTTAAACTGCCGAGTAATAAATCTATAAGTAATATTTAGTATTTTCAAAAAAATGACAGGAATCACAAAACAATTAGGAACATTTCTCTGTGCTTATAAAACGTATTTACGACTGTCTATTTCTTGCTCAACGTCCACTTACCACAAATCAATATTCCTCATAGTTTTGAGCCATGACATTGAGAGCGGCATTCCACTCGCCGTCCAATGACCTGCTCAAGTGAATAAATCTATCAACAGCAGTGTCGATGTCGATGTATGGTTCTTCGATTGATAATTTGTCTCTTTTTTTTCTATTAATACGGTCCGATGACAGCTAAAAACACGAAAAATTGATGATATTGTACTTATTTATTTCATTTGGTGGAATGTAGAAAGGATTATTTAGGTACCTTCTATTTAGCCTACGTCTCACCATGGGAAACAAATTGGCGTAAAATCACTTATTGTGGATTGCTAATAATATAACAAAATATCCAATAAGTTTGTATTTTAAAATGTCACCAATTTCATGATGATACCCTTTTGGCACCATTTCAAATAGAATTCGCCAATTCAGCATTAATTCACCAATCACCTAATCATCATGAATTGAAAATAGAATCAGTAATTACTCGTATTAGAAGAAAAATAAATGAGCAGTACAGCTGTTTTAATTCTAAAACATTCCATTGAAAGCTGAAAAATATGTGAATTTTAAGAATTCTAGAATCGTTGTTAAATTAAACCTGATAGTATTTAAGAATTACAAATTCAGTTTTATGGATATAAGGTTATGTTAGCGAGGATTTATTTAATAATGAGCCAAATTCCTCTATTTGCATCTGAAAAATACAACTTAATTTTGTGGCTCCAATGAATTCTTTATAGCTACATTAGATAGATATTACATGGTTTTCTCATTTTTTTATCACAAAAACATTCTTGGTAAAAAAATGAGGGGATGGATGCAATCTAAAAATGAAATGATATATAGAAGAGTTTCAAGTCAAAAGTTTCAAACGAAATAATCTTATTTAAAACATTAGAGTATAAAGTTTTATTTTATAAAATTAAAAGAAAATGACATTGTTTTAAAGTATTTTACTTGATAAAATACAAATTTACTTATGCGCGTAAGAAAAAATTCTCCATTTGAGTAAGCAAATAATTTTTCATTTTATTTGAGGTAAAGGAAGAACTCAAATTTTATTTCAAATAAATGTAAACAATCATTTACGATATTGTTACTGATTCCACCGCTTCCTTGGCCTGACAATTCCAAAAAATAGCTGAAGTAAATTTTCTTCGTTTCATGAAAATATTCCAATGAATTCAGAGAATTAAACTCTTCTGATAATATTCTCGTTATTTAGAAATTTTTTATAAGGAATGATTTCCATTAAAAGCATAAAATATCAATAAATTTTCTGTTGATTAGAAATTATCTATTCACACCATCTTTTATAAACCACCTACCAGTCATAAGTCAGTCATTTAGTCTATAATGGGAATTTTAATTTTAAATAAGTATTTTACTCTACAGAAAATGCATGGAAACATGCAACAAGCAATTTTCCAAAATATTAATTTAAAGTTAACGACCCTTGTCTTCGGTTATGCAAAATAAACTGGGCTGTGAAATGAGAAAAGTCTTTAAATACATCCTCCGATATTGATTCACGGCTTACAGCACACGTAACTGAACGAAGCATACCA
>BMAW01112792.1:0-51727 GCA_019974015.1 Nephila pilipes
CCTCTATTGCAGTTCAAATTGTTTTCTTTTCTGGATAATGAAAAGCATTCAATTCCATTACACGAAGAAGAAACTAGATTATTGAAAAACAATTAGATTTATATTTTTTGTGTTGCTAATAATAGATAATTGTATATAATAACTTTTTAAATGAAATCAGCTCTCATAAATCTGGCCTTTTGTGATCATTGGCTTCTTAATTATAATTATTTACTTATACCGATTAATCTACATAATTTTTATATCTTTCATAAATTTTATTCTTTTACTAAATCTCTTGTGACATTTTATTATAAAGGAAATGTTGCCATTGTTTAAAACTAAATTTATTCTAGAGCAAAATAAAAAAATCTTTGTACACAATTAGATTTATTTTATCGTAAACCTCGTTTATCATAACATCTTCCTACCATTAGATTACTCCATAATTAATTACAATCTGCAATGAATTGATATCGTTTTTTCTAGCAATTAGCATCTCGAAATTTTGAATTACTTCTTCAAACTTACGAAAGATAAAAAACATATGGAGATAATATATATATATATTTAAAAAAAAATTTTGTTTGAATATATACGGATAATATAGTTTTTTGATGTTTTATATCTTATCATGTTTTCAGTTTTAATTACGATATCTACGTACTTAAAATAAAAAGTCATTATAATTATATTGTTGAATTAAATAATTAATCCTTTTAGTTTAACAAAAGGTAATGGCAATTATAATGATAACATTTGCTTGTTGTAGGTTTAGTAAATGAGAATAATTGTTATTTATTATTATTTCTACATTTCTAATGTTATTTTTATTGATTTATAAGAAACAAGTAATTAGAGCGCATTTTATTGAATTAATTTAATTTTATCTTCGTTTAATCCATTTATTCGAAATTTGAAAAATCATATTTAAATTTATATATTTCCGATTTGATTTTAAATAAAACCCTGTTGTCTAATAACATCAGTTTATATGAGTATTAATAATTTACCTCGCATTTGAGATAAAAACTTCGCTATTATTCAAATTACGTGGAAATTCATTTGGAACAGCGTTATAAAGGGCATATTTAACCCGTTCTAAAAGTTAGATTTATTTAATTCTTATAATATAATTGAAAGTTCAATTGACTAAAATGAAGGGAATGTAGAAATGTCGATGTTTCAAATTTATCACTTATTGATGGTTTTTAATGTCGCACCAAAAAATTATTCCGCTGGTGAGTTTATTATTGCATTGAAAAGGTATATAAAGAGATGACTTTTCCTCTATTTTCTCGATAATAATCATACTTTTGACATTCGGCTATTCGCGATTTTCTCTTCTCTAACCTCGGGCACTTCATATCAATTTGAATTGCATAAAATTACAATATCTTCCCAACAAAAATGAAACGTTTTTTGGGTTAATTAGATGAAGATGGAAGTGAAGTGAAGAGAATTCTAAATAATGATATATAAATGAAATGGAATTAATAGAAAACGAAGAAAGATAGAGGATAACGACTTGCTGACAGAGAATTGTAATTGACAATGAAACTCTTCTGTTGGTTTTGTAAATTGAAACGGATTTAATAGTAGAAGTATTAAGATAAGAATCAGCTGTTTGTGAATGGGTTGAAGTATTATAAGTGAATTGGTAAACTAAAGAATTTATTGTAAATATATATTAAGGAATACATTGGTTGATCCTAAGTTAGAACTGATATGTTAATGGGGATCCTATAGTAGAATTAGTTATTCTACAGTGATTTCTTAAATATTTTTTCTTATGTGTTCTTCAACTGGAGTTAGTCTGTATTCCTTAATATATATTTTTAAGAAATAGAGCAAGAGCAGGATAATGAAGAGCAATCGCTACATATTGATAATCACAGTGAAAACGTCTAGTAGGTACATTACTGAATGAAGTATAAAACATTTTAAAATTCAGTACATGACAGTATCATAATTGTTTGGCATGTTTTTTTCCATAAGTATACAAAAAAAAGGAAGCTAAGATGGAATTACTTTAAAAGCTTTGAGGATGAAAAAACCAAGAATGGCGACTTCGGTAACACGGTATATATTTTTTCTTAAAATTCAGTTCTATGTTTAGTAAAATATTTAGATTATTATATATCCATTTAATTTTTTTCAGGGCAGCTTCGTAACGTTATTGTTGGAAATTAACTCCACTATAAATTGCTATCAGAGTCACAATGAGATATTATATTTATTGTTGTTGAATAATCAAATACTAATACTTCTCATAAGAGAATAAAAACAACAATCATTTAAAACGGAAAATTCCAGACAGAGTTATAGATTCTAAAAGAATTTCTCCCCACCTACATACAACGCATCTATAGGCCCATTTGGAATTTGAGTTAAAACTTCTTTTGCTGATTAGATCTGATCTTACAACAATTATATTGCATTATTACCCTCTAAGGGTCTTACCATCTCTAGGCTGATACGGGCAAAGTAACCCCGAGATACTGCAGTGATATTTTTCTTTGCCATGGGCCTTACTGTCTATGGTAAACACGGCTTAGACGACCCCCGGATAATCTAACTATTCTTCTCTGCTTTCGACTGTCCTCGCCAACCAGTTTTAATCTTTTTCTTCTTTTTCTGTCTAGATTACAGTTCAAAACAAATATTTGGAGCAACTTAGCCAGATTTGGCTCTTATGCCATAAAACTGTAACTGTAACTCATTCATATCGCGTTTATCGCTTTGATATTCACATAAACACAAAAACATATCCCAGGATAAAAGAATAATAGTTTCACTTCCATTGATGGATAAAACGTGTTTCAAAAATATCGATGAAAATTAAACGAAGCATCATAATCTTAAATAAAATTATAATCGTTTGCTTTTTTTTTATCTCAATTTTTCTCGACACTTTCCGTTCTGCTGGAGATAAATACAAATTTTTCTTTCCTACCATTTTGTAACTAAATAATTACGTTCCATCATCCACGCATTTAGATTGGTAAAATTATTCAAATCGTGATTAGTTATAAAAACTACAAACGATGGTTAGTAGTTTTTAAAACTAATGACGCGGGGTTAACGATTATCGATATCGAATCCAACTGTTTCAATTTCTGCAGTAAATATTTTGTTGAATATTCGATTCCTGTACAAAATGATCATCACCGTTTTGATCGATTATTCTAATCGTTTGATAGATGTAGCGTGACTGATTCAATCGATTTTTAAGTGTCAGTAATCTACTTTATTGAAAAGAGGATACGAGGTGTGAAATCATCAAACATATTCTGCTGAGAAATGATGATTTGTGAAATCCTTTGATCGTTTGTATATATGATACCATCCAAAGTGTCATACATTTAATCTCTTAGCTTTTCTACTTATGATGCTACGCAAGTAAAAAAGCGTTCAAACATTGTTGCAACTTTATTTCACCAGAAGCAGTTTCTTCAGTGTTTTTGTATTCTCCCACCAGGTGGAGATAGAGTAACTCAAGTCATGTACATGGAGCCTTGTTTGTTTTACGTTGATACTATGAAATGAGTGATTGTGTCAGTTTACAATTATGTCATACATTTAATCTCGTGTGTGTGTGTGTGTGTGTGTGTGTGTAATGATTTAACTTTAATTCAATAATTTCTCTTAGTAATAATTTAACTATATATTCAATCCCATTCCCTAATTCGAAAGTAAAGAGTTCATTCTTATTTCCTAATCCCCTTCAAATGATCCTTTTATTTATTAGATAACGCGCTCATAAAATTTGTTCATCTTCTTTCCCACGATCATAAATTTGTCAAAATAACCCCTTCAGACTCCTTGTATATTATGATATTTCCCCAGAATCCCTAATCCTGTACCACGTGTTTTCATGACGTTTTTTATAATTTTCCCCATTATATAATGGGATACTCTGATGACTCGCATTCGTCATTGATTTAAATTTGATTTCAACTACAGCGTGATTTAATGTCCTCAAGTAAATTCTTTCTTTATATATATAATGCTTTAATTGTACTTTGGAAATATAGAATTTTAAACATTTTGCACTTAACAGTTGAGGCAATCATGGCACAAAAAGGAAACATTAAATCAATCAATAACGGATTTGTAACGTTCACACGTCGACATACGTCCACTCACTCTGATAATTGAGAACGAAGAGACAGAAAATTTTCCCTGTTTGTTTCTCCCGGGAAGTTAAATTAGGGATTATACAGATCACATAGTAATAGATGTAGGAATCTTCAGGTACTTTACATGGAGTGGCTTGTAGGAAATATCCCTATTAGATCAGAGAGAGAGTAATGCTGATCTTAGCATGTTTGAAAAACGCTTGATTGAATAAATTAAGAAAGTTAAAAGAATGGGATCTCGAAATAACGATGAACGCAGTAGTATGGTAATTAAAATATAAAATAAATTAGGAAATATAAATTTTATTTAAAGGAAAATGTTATATATATATATATATATATATATATATATATATATATATATATATATATATATATACTTAAAGATTGTTATGATTTGAAGTCATCACAAAAGTATTGCTTTACAAGTATATATTTTACTTTTTACAATAAGAACAATGAGTAGGGAATAGCTAAACAATTGTATTTACCATTTAAGATTATTTTAAAAAAGTAAGCATATTTTATTATGGAATTATTTTGCTTTAGGATGATTGAATTCAAGTGAATATTTCATATCACTCACGCAAACACAAACAGAGAAGAGAGAAATTACAGGTGTACAAGATCTGGCTATTAAATAACAAGACTGACGCTATAAACCATTTTATATTAATGTCATACATATTCACTTATTATCATTTTCAATGAACACCCCTCCTCTATCCCTGCAACGCTCCATGCGAATCTCCCATTGATCGAAACAGAGCTGAAAGTCTTCTTCTGGCAGATCTTTCAGGACAGATGCCATATTCTCTTTTCTCAGCTTCAACGGACTGGAATCTAGTTCATTTTAATGCAGATTTCACCTATGGAAACAGACAGAAGTCGCATGGCTCAAGATCCGGTGAATAAGGCGGATGATCTAACACAAGGATGCTGTATTTGTCTAGAAACCTCTTGACAGACAATGTGGAAAGAGCCAGCGCATTGGCTGGGTGGATAAATTTGCTGTACGGATTCTTTGTCAATTCCTACGGTCTATGCAATCGCATGAATTCTTAACCGATAATCACCATTGGACCAGAGAACCGATTTTTTCAATATTGACGTGTTCCGATTTTGACATGAAAGGGCGACCCGAGTTTGAATCATCTTTAGCGTCTCCACGGCTCTGTTGAAAACGTTTGAATCATTCAAAAACATGCACGTGATACACATTCATTGTCATTCACTTCTTTCAATAAATTACAAGTTTCAATTGCGGTTTTCCAAGTTTCGTGGGAAATTTCACAATAATTCGTTGCTCACTTATGATTTTTCTAGCGAAACAAAAATATAACTCCAACACGAATGAAGGCTATGTGTATACAGATTTGTTCAGAAAAGCGAGAGGCACTGCATTCGTAGAGAAGGCTTCACGCTAAACAGTGTCAGTCGCTGGCGCATGTGTACTTCTTCTGTTGCAGCGTCAATCTCGTTATTTAATAGCCATACCTCGTATGTATTAATAGTAATTTGGTAATATCTTCAAGCATGCTCAAAATGAGCATGCATGATACATAATACAATTATGCATGATACACAATGCTTATAAATATGTAGTACACATACATAATATACCAGACATCTACATTTTTACGTGTTTATTTTGTAAATTCGGTTAGATAGAAGTGTTGGAAGCTTTATCCGCCTTGGCTATGTGGGGTTTCGCCCGAATAAATTATAATTAATCAAAATTTCTTTTTTTATCCCTATTAGATACGTGTTAAAATAATCTCGTTTAACGCTGTTTCGCTTTGTCGTCTAGGAACGCGAGATTTTGATGGATTGATGTGTTTTTATTGCACATGGAAGCGACAACGGCTATTACCCTAGATCGAGTTCTTGTTTAAGAAACACACAGACCTTACAATTCTGCACCACGAGATAGTCACATGAAAATGTAGCTCTTCACTTTTCCAACTTGCACATCAAGTCATACAAATATCTTGATGCTCAGTTTGTGACGTTAGACTATTCGCGATTTTCTCTTCAATAACTTAGAGGATTTTTTTGATAATTTGAATTGCATCAAATTACAATTCTTTTCCAATCAAAATGGAGCATGATTAGATTAATTAGATGAATATTAGAAGTGTAATGAATTGAATTAGAAATAGTGATGCATAATTGAAATAAAATTGAATAAGTAATATAAAAAAAATTTTAAGTCAATTCCTACTTCGGTCAATAAAGAAAATTTTTATTTTAGTTACTTTTTATTAAGTTATTTGGCGGACTTAACGTTCAGCCAAAAAAAAAAAAAAAAAATCGCGAAGTTTGGCAATTTTTGAAATCACGACAAGTGGTTGGGCTAAACTGCATTTTCACCAGTTAAATTTAATTAAATGAATTAATATTTGAAAAAACTGTATTAACATCAAGTGTCCTCCATTACAGGTTTAAAAAATGAGTATGAACTTGAGTGGATGAATAAAAAGTATTTTATTAACAATTGAAAATTTGAACAAGATATATATAGAGAGATATATATAGAGAGTATGAGCTAATAGTTGGAATTTAATAAAAAAAAAAAAAAAAAAAAAAAGGAGGGAGAAAGAGGTTAACAATAGGCTAATAGATTTTTGAAAAACAAATTGAAACATCGAAATTAAAGGTATGTATAGGAAGGGAATCTGTGTGTGTTTTCTTATTGTACTAGCGCTTGAATTGGAAGGAGTGATTTGGTAAGCTAAGTCTTTATTCTTTGAATATAAACTAGGATCAATTGAGTTAAGAGGGATTCTAGAGAGAGCGGCCTTACATATTCTATATAACAGTTTTGTTTCGATCTCTCGTATCTTCAATTGGAGTTTTGAATTTGTTATATAATTAGACTTTAAGATGGCTGTAGAATTAGATACGGAAGAAAATACGTCACGAGCTTAGCGCATTTCTCAACTCTCAGAATTTTACCTTATACTTTCCATCAGAAGGTTAATTTCATTAATATTTCTCAATAAATCTATGATTAGCATCAATATAAAGTCACTCTTAAGGTTTCCTTGTGATAGATTTTATAGGCGAACGAGAACGACACTTGGAGATATTCCACTGTTTAAACTTTCGCCGAAACACAAGATACTTTAAGATCAAGGTGCTGTTAACACACAACAGCCTCCATTATTCTATGCGATCACCTTCAGTGTGAATAAATCTCGAACCGATGACCTATCGGCTATAAAGCTTATCCTATTGGCTAACGGGAATTGAAATTTGGAATTCATAGCCCAATAGATTAGGATTCTTTTGCCCGAATATAGAGAAATAAATTTAATACGTAAATTTGTCTTGCTCAGTTATGAATCGGGCCTTCAATATACCTGATTGCTTATGTTTCAAAGATTAAAATTTCCTCAGAACTCTTTAAAGGAACTGATATTTTTTCCCTGAAATTGTTGGAAAGCTTATATCGTTAAAATGAGTAATATTTGTTCTCTAAAAACTAAATCGAATGAATTGAAAAGAACTATTACAGAAGAAATGTTATATTCAAAACTTGGTTAAATTTAGATAATGAATATTAAGCATACTTGTGTTTAAAAATGCTTTAGAACTAACATTAAAAATAAATCACAATACGGAAACGAGACGAAAAGTTATAGAACGATTGGAAAATGTCGCATTATGGTACTGAAACGTCGAAAACTAACGTGGAATGTGGAATAGTGATATGAAAACAATGGAGAGAATCAATCAAATTTTTTGAATAAAATGCAAGACTTCTGCAAACTTTCGATATTTATACAAGAAAAAGAAGTTAGAAAAAGAGTTATTGGTTCAAATAAGCTTGAAAATCTTCTTTATTTCATGCCATCGTAAGCAATGATTTGAATTGAATAGGTGTACTTGACAACACACACTGTAATTCTTTGGTTATTTCGATATTTGTTGAAAGGAAGATACTTATAAATAAAGAAATAAGAAAGCACGCTTATTCCTTTAACATTTTAAATATCGGAAAAGTTCTTTTCCTGAAAGTCAAAATATTGAATATTGATTTAATAAGAAAGTAATTTTCATCAAGATATATTTATATATTTAACAGAGATATATTATTGAAAATAATATGTTGTAAGCTATAAATCATACAATACATGTTTAAGATTGCAACAAAAATTATGGATCGTAATCGTGAAAACAAAATAGCTATTAATACGCAGGATACGTATTTAAAAACCTGTTACACACATACGCACGCACACACACACATATAGGATTTTCCAGCTAATCATCAAAGTATTAATTGTATTTCCTGCGCTTTTTCTGTTGTAATCAAGACAGCGGAATAGCATCTCTTGCCTTCTCCGTCAAATTATGTATACTTATTGCTTCTCTCTCAGTAGAAATGAGTAAATGACCTTAATTCACTATAAACTTGAAATTCGCATTCGTGTGTGTGTGTGTATTGTGAAATAAAAAAAATTAAAGAATTTGGTTCTCTCACTCATACAATTTTGTACAAATACTTTGATGCTCATATCAGTGCTCAATAAAAACGCAAATCTTTAAGGTATCCGTACACCTTTTAAACGTCATTTTTGGCAAAAATATTCAATTTTCTAATCTTAATGTTATTTTAAAATTTAATCTTTTTTCTTTCCAATGCTGTTCAAATTTTGTTTATACCTTATTTAGAACTTAAGTTCCAGGAATTTGAATTTTACTCGATAGTTTATCTGTCTTTAGCGTGTCTGCAATCCGGAAGTTCGAAAAAAATGTTTGTTAACCTTTTATTTTTAACATATTGTTTAAATATGCAATAGTGCGAAATAAACAAGCTTAAAAATATGAGTTTTATTTTTTAGTCTCTTTGAAAATATAATTGGCAACGGTATGGTAAACATAATTTTATTTAGGATCTGGCAAAAAAGAAGAAAAAAAAAAAAAAAAAAAAGGAACGATATTGTATGTTTACATTGTTTTGTTCTCTCTGCTCATCGTTATAAGATCTAGTTTAAGCATATTTTTTATTACTGAAAACTTCAATTATTTTCGTTTAAAATGGGTACTGCTAAACGTAGAATTCGTTCCAAAAGGGAAAAAAAACATCAATTTCGTGGTAATGGTTATACAAAAAATTCATTCCACTATAGAAAAGCAACATTTAACGCCAGTGCTTCAAATATGAGCATTTCTGCTATTTTCGACGAAGAAATGGCAGAGTATGAAAATAAACCAGTAACTGGTAACCAAATAATTAACGTAGAAGTGCTATGACGTTTATTTTTGCAACCTTGTTGCCCAGAAGCTTTCGATGAAAGCTTACTGTTCCGTGATGACCCTGGGTATGGATTGATGCTCATGCTTTGTTATCAAATGTAAACATTGTGATTTCGCACAGGATTTTCCAACTCAAAGAATCTGTAAACTATCCTGATATAAATACAAGATTTGTATATGGTATGCGACAAATTCGTGAATGGTTTTTTTCTGCTGCACAACTATATATAAATTTTGTCATATGTTAAATTTACCCAGGCTCATTAAAATTGCATACATTAATCATGAAAACAAACTTATGTCTGTGATTTCAGAAAGTGAACTGTCAATACAAAAGGAAGGTAGTAAGTTATCAGCTATGCATTCTTCTAAAAAATGGAATAGTGGAATGCGGTGTTTCAGTCGAGGGAACACAGCAGTGTAGAGGTTACATCTCTGCAAATGGGTGTGTCCTTGTTTTGCCTTTTGATACTGATACAGCGGTGGACATTGAAATAATGTCATCATATTGTCCGACTAGCAAAAAAGATTTTAAAATGTTCTAAAAGTATTGTATCTGAAATACTTGAAGCAAATCATGTGTACCAAAGCAATTTTAAAGGTTCTACTTTAAAAACAGAAGCGTTTGTAACTAATAGAGTCTTCTAACGATCTATTGTAGATTGAGATCTTAGATAGAAAGACAAATATGGGAAAGATAGTGTCACAAATTTTGAATGCATTGGGTATGTTCAACAAACAGTTGGTGCCAAATTGCGTAAACTAAAGTTTAAAAATAAAAGTGTATCTGGTAAAAATAAAGTTGACGATTCTTTTACTGACAGATTACAAAACTATTATTGGTATGCAGCTCGTATTAATATTGGTAAACTACTCAAACTTCAACAAAATGTTATTTCGGACTTGTTCCATTTCTCATCGATTGACAAGAAACCAATCCATGGACAGTGTCCTATCGGAAAAAATAGCTGTTGCTATTACAGCGAAAACTGTCACGTGGGGAAAAAAAACTCAAAGAAAAATATCAAGATTTATCAAAAGAAATGATAAATATGGTTGAATCTACATATTTAGAGGACTATGTTCAAAAAAACGTTTCTCGGGGTGTCTTCATGGTAAGACACGGAATACAAATGAGTGTTTAAATGGCATTTTATGGCAGGGGGTGCAGGAAGAAATTTTTGTGCGCCTTAAAATCTGGTGCGTTGGATGTTGTGAAACAGTTTAATAATGTGTACAAGAATCGTATTGGCATTTTAAAGGAACGTTATATAATACCAAGCCATTTTACTTTGAAATAATATAAACAGCTTGGAAACAGTAGAATTCTTGATGCTGAACGTCATTCAACTCCAAATGTAAAGCAGCGTCGAAAAATACTAAGACCTCTTAGAAAAAATTTAATGTTTTAGAGAGCAAAGAAGGTCTTATTTATAAACCAGGGCCATTTAAAACATATTTTATTATGTTTATTTTTAGTAATTAACTTAAATTAAAAATAACAGTTGAAAGTTTGTTTTTAACATTGTTATAACGATTTTTTTAAATTTTTTTCTGCCTTTAACGTTTAACTTATCACTGCTGTAATTTCTATTTCGGGATAATTAGGTTAGAAACTTCATTTCTTTTGTTAGGCGGCTCACTATTACTTTTTTGAAAGCAATCGATTCCTTTCCTCCAAATTTTACTTTCCTGTAGTAAGTAAATGTAATTTCTTTAGATTATAAATTTGCTGGATAATCTTTTTCTTGAACAATATCCTCATGAAGGTGAAAGGGAGATGAAAAATTTCCTTTACATCTTTAACTCAATTAATTTTTCTAAACAATTTTTTTTATCTTACTCGAAACACTTTGTATCTAGCTTAAAACAGTGACGGAGGATGTCTAAAAATATGCTCCGTAGTTTTCTGAAGTAGATAGATGTTCCCACACTCTAAAACTCCAAAGCCCTAATTCACTTAAAGTGGCCTTCCGCTCTAACAGAGACAGAATTCATCTTTTTAACGGCTCCTAATCACGCAAAGAGTTGACTCTTTCAACCTCAGAGTTTTAGTACGTAATACAGAACTTAATAAATTTGCCTAGGGAAACTGATTCGGGAAAAGAATGCTCTTTCAAATCGGCTGATTTACCATACCAAATACAAATGTGGGACTTAATTATTTTCCTCTCCTTTATCTAATTTTGCAATATCAAGGTCTTTTTTCCAACGTCAGGTGATATATAATCACTCCACTGACTTTCTCAAATATCCAGCAGTAAGAACTTATGTGGAATTTAAAATGGTGTAGATGGGTTTTTTTTTGACAATTCTAAATTCTTTTCTAATGCATTGCTGTTTTCTTCTTAAAATCTGCTCATGAAGCAAGTTATGAATTCCACGCACACAACATCTACGCCGAGTTTTCAATTGCCATTACGCTATTTAAATTTGTGATATTTAGTATAAGCAGAAGTCCCATATAATCACCTTTCACTACATTTTTCTTTGTTTAAATGTCGTCTGCGGTGAACGAGCATTCTTAGTCGCGAGCTTCGTAGTCAACTAGGGTCTGTTGGAAATAATTTGTTTGGATACCGCCAGGAGGTGCCTTATCTCGTCTAAGTAAGAGCGCACGGGCTCATGGGTAATTATTCAGAGTATATTTAGATGTATTTTTATTGAACAACAAACAACGTCCCTGTTTACCACTAGTATCACACAGGGATTACAGAAGTAAACATAAAACAGTATATTACAATAAACAAAACAACAACAACAACAAAACATGTGACTAAACAATGCACAGAAAAAAATTAAGAAAAATTATAAATATCTTCAATATATTTGACAAAAAGAACAAAAGAACCTTTACTAGAAGCTAAATTACTAAGATTTGGGGGCCAATTAATGTTTAATTTTTTCAAAGCTAATTTAAGAATGTTTCTCTGTGAGATAAATTTTAAACATTGAAATAGAATGTGCTCAATGTCCTTATCATCTCCGGTACTGCAGTTGCAAATTGTATTCGTACTTAAATTGAATCTAATCAGATATTTTTTAAATTTACCATGACCTGTAAGAAATTGTATAATTTTAAAGCTAGTGAAGAAATGACGACAAGACATTCTTATATTGACGTCTGAAAAAAATCTTTTCGTGATGCATGCTGTATTTGATTTAATATATATTTCGTCCTATGATTTTAGGATACTTTCCATCATAATCATTTCAAAGTACAATTGAAGAATATTAACTTTAAGATCAATTTCCCGCTTCGTGGCAGTCTTTGCCAGAAAGTCAGCCCTCTCGTTGCTACAAATACCAGAATGTCCACGTACAAAAGAAAAACAAACAGTAATGTTCTAATCTTTGAGGTGTTTGAGATGCTTTTGAATTTCAACAACAATATCATTCGAGGAAGAGATGTTTTTTAATGTTTCCAAGGATGAGAGTGAATAAGAACAAATCAGATAGCTCGCGGCAACACAATTTTGTTGAACAATCCACTTGATGGCGAAATTTAAGCACAAAAGTTTAGCTACAAAAACAGTGTACTCGTCTCTGATTCTGTATTGTAAGTACTGAACTTCGATACCTTTCTGAAAGACAACAAACCAAAAACCATCCTACCATCAATTTTACTGCCATCAGTAAAAACCGTGATAGGGAATTCTTCCTCAGAGTTTGAACTAAATTCAATCAGTTGCATGGCATTTCTCTCTGAAGGGTGGAGTAGATCAGAGGGAAGCAAAACACAATCATAACTTGAAGAGGAAGAGGCTGCGAGCTCTTCTCTGAGAGGAATGTTATTTAAACTAACAATGTCAATTGGTGGAAAACCAGAAATTATAAACACAGCTTCATAACTTAAAGTTCGGTAACCAGAAATAGCTCGAAGGATTTTGGGATGATTTCTCGTCTTTGGACCCGTCTCAAAAGTTTATAATTAATTTTCATCTTTAACGAAACACCCCAAACCCTTGAGCCGTACTTAATAAACGGTTGAATTCCTTGTTTATAGATAAGTGAATGCGTGTTAAAATTGATGCCGTAAGTGTTTCGTGCAATTCTGCCCAATCCTTGTTGCAGCTTTTCACACTTCTTAAATATGTAGATTAAATGGGGGCTTCCATGAAAATTTACAGTCAATAATACATTTACTTAACGACAGTCAATGGAATACCAGTAAGGCATAGCTGGTAAGAGTCATAACAAATGTTTTGTTTTTCAATGGATATAACCTTTGTTTTATTAGGGTTAAATTCCAGTTTAAAAGTAATTGACAATTCAGAGACAAAGTTTAAAGTCTCTTGATCGTGTAGAAAAGCTGCATGAAGTTTTTTTACCTTGAAAACAAATTAAAATATCATCTGCATAAGCTATGGTATCATAACAAGCAGTAATATTGAGCTAAATTAGGAGATCGTTTATAATTATATTCCAAAACGTAGGTCCTGAAACTGAGTCTTGAGCTTATATTTAGATATTGACCGTATAAGGCAGGTGTTTCCTTGTTTTGATGTAATTTTGTTTTGCTGACCGCGGGGTAAGTCAAAGTATGGGCTGTATATTTTGTAAATAGTGTAATTATTTGTTTATGTATAATTGGCGCGTAGAGACTGTAAATAAATGTAATTGAAAGTATCGCTCTCCTTACCTTCCTTGTTGGATTATTATTTTTTTTTTCAAGCTCTGAATGAGCTTAACTGTAACAAAGATATCCATGCGAAATATTGGAGACTATTGAACGATAAATGAAATTGAGTTCTGAAATTATGTTGCCTTGTGTAAGATAATTTTTTTTAAAATTAAATCTCTTTCGGATTCCTGTATTATTCAAATCTTGATCCTTGAATTAGAATTCAAAAAAATTATGGTCCCGTTCTCCTTTATTGATTCCACTACATTCATGTTTATGGAATTTATTACTTCTTATTGGGTTTTTTTCTCCTACAAATTCTATATTAACAATGGATTTAAAGAAAATGGGAACAAACAATCCATTCCTCTTCCACTTAGTTTCTCGTAGTTATTATATTTATTAATTTTTCTAAAATTTCATCAAAATGTGGTTTGTATATTAAGTTACTTCTTATTGCTTATGTAATTCGTTAGCTTATACGTATTTTGTATATTAAAAAACAAATCTAAATTCTTTTATTATTCGTGATAAATTAACAATTAAATACTGATATTATTAACAGAAATGCATTATTTTTTTAAAAATATTTTGATTTTTTTTTTTTTTTTTTTTTTTTTTGCATTGTTTGCAACAATCTATAGTACTTTGATACACATTTTTACCAAGACGCTTAAAATAATTAGTTATGCATTTGAAATAGCCGTTAATGTTTTTGGGTGAAAATCTGATTTTAAATCATTTTTACATTGATGTGTATTAGCGTAGAGCTCAGATCTTTGTTAAGTTCAAAATGCAATTTGAATGAGATTGTAATTAATTCTTGATTAGAAAGCAATACTTCCGTAGTCGTATGTCCCCCCCCCCCCTCAATTTTTAAAATTTGTGCTATACGGAAAAACTTAATGTGTCTTCAGTATGACACATTCGTTTCGCAGTTCCTAAGTAACGTTAGTGTGTGGGGAACTGAAGAAGATATTAACCCCTATGGAGATGAGATTGGAGCTGCAAGGCATCATTTCATTCGAACTTACAGCTTCGACTTTTATCTCTTCCCAAATATGAAAGAGTACCCAAAGGAAATACCACTACCTCGCTGACGATGAGCTGAAATCTGCCTTTACAGCTTGATATCGACAACAACCACCGGAGTTCTCCGACGAATTTCCCTGACTAGTCCAGTGTAGCCACGCGTGCAAAGAAGGGAGATAATGTAAAAAATGAATAATGCATCACACAAATGACACACGTAGCTTTCAAATGTAACAATTATTTTAAAATTCAGATAATATATAAAAATGCTATAACCATGGAGGCATTATTTTTAAATCAAGCCTCGGAGAATTAAATACCAAAAATAGGTAAATTTAAATAACTTTAATTTTTAAAATAACAATTAATTTTTTTTAAAAAAATAAAAAAGAAACTAATTATAAAATGTTACATAAAACACCTTACAGAAATTAAAATTCAAAAAATTGAAATGGCTTTGCTAATTTCCTTTGAACATGTTCTAATAGGTTTTTTTCTTTTAAATTCTCGAAAAAGTGGAATTATTTAAAATGAATATCAATTAACCTAAAATTATCAAGTCCCAAGCTCTACAGAATCAATTACTATAAAAAAAAAAAAAAAAACCAGAAATACCTACTTCGTATTCCTGTTGCAATTTTTATTTTCACAAGCAAAACATTCTAAAGTACAATAGCGTTGCCAATGCTAACAAAAGAATAAAAACGGGTGATTCTGCCATAAAAATCAATCATTAAATTAAATATTAAAATATATATAAGAGCAAATAATAAATTATTAAAGTAGACAATACTGTTCTGTTCGGTTATTAAAATAAGAACAGATAATAAAATATTAAATTACATATTTCTTGGCAATGTAAATATACCTTAAGCCTAATACCATGTATTCTTTATTTTATGCTCGCGCATTTTTGTGACGCCATTTTGTCAAACAACATGTTATCACATATTAAAACACTTTGTTTCGAGTTTATTCTTTTTCTCCCCTCAAAAACTTAATAGCTCGAGTTTTTGTTATTAATTGTTATTCTGATTAAAACTCACACAAGATACTTTCATTTAGCATTACCTGTCAGTTTGCCATTGTCACGTAAATGTGGAGCCACCATCATTAATACTATGCCGTTCGAACTGTGAGGAAAAAAATCTGCAACGCAGCTGCAGTACAATTTTTAAAAATGCATGAGCGGAAACCAAGTTTAACATCGTTGATCCATATAATCGTGACACTTAAATCGTGTATTACGACCATCGATTATGCAATGTTTTGAATGATCTGGCACGAAATTAGTAATCAACAACACTATTGCGTGTAACTGTCAAAAGAAAATGCACTACGTATTGAAAAGTAACATTGTACAATATCGAACAGAGTCTGAAAAAGTCAATTTCATAATGATGTAACTTTTTGTTTTATTTTACTTACTCATAGCTAGATAAGTATTGGATTATATACAGATAGATGGTAGACAAAATAACGAAAAGATCTACTGAAGAAGAATCGCAGGAAAATCTTTTATACCATAATTTTTAGTAGAGCGTAGGCTCGCTGTTTTATACATGCCGCATACTGCTCTCAAAAGAACACATCAGCACGCCAACAAATCGAGGATGACACCAAATTGGCGGTCGTGGCTATAATAATGTTTTGTTACATCTTTTGGCTTGCATGTAAAGCGAGAACTCTAAGAGGAGCTCTGGCAATACAGACGTATTTGGTCTTGTCGCCATAAAAATGTAAAGCAAATATTGCATAGTAATCATCTATAACTCTGTGAATTTGTAACTCAATATATTTTTGTACCATATCAAATGAGTAGTCTTTCACTTTATTTAAGTGAATTGTGCGGCATGGATATCGAACCAGAGGCAACACGGGTAGCGAAGACCCTTTTAGTGGGTATAGATGGTAGGAAAATAATACAGAACAAGACCAAAACAAGAATAAAATAGTTGGAAGATGTACTCGATATGATATACATGAATAGGAATAAAATCAACACTATCTTTTCTTAATGGCACAGTTATAGATCAGGTACTATTGTGTAATATTATTTTAAAATATCATATCTCAGCAGTTTGCAGAAAGGTATGATTGTTTACATTCGCTTAGAAGGTGGCTTCAATGTCCATCGAGATTTCGGCCCGGTAAGGAGAACAACAACAAAACTGCTGAAAATCAAAATAAAAAAAAAGTTTTCTATGTAATGCGTTGCGAAGAAGAAATTTCTTCTCCAAAGGGATTATTTTCTTTGGAACGTACTAAATAGAGTTTGTTTTAATTTAATTTATTATATTACGTGATCTGTGTAATAACAAGATGGTTTGTTAGCAAATAGAGACGAATGAATATTAAAATCATTTGACCCCAAGACATTCCAAGAGGAAAGCCAAATTAAAAAGAAGTGTATCGAAATTCTTGAGGGAAAAGAATGGCTGCATCACAACTGTCTAAAAATCCAGAGTAACTTTAATCATTTTCAACCATTTCTTGATTCCAGATTGCATATGATTATACTTCTAACCTTTCAAACTGTGGACGAAAAGGAAGTTGCCATACAAAGTTCAGAAAGAAATGGCACGAATTATTCTTCAAAAACGTAAATCCAACTTATTAGACCTCTCGGGAAAAGAAAGTGAACTGTTTGAGAGCACTCTCCAATAATATAGATGTTAATAAACATATATTCTAGATAGAATTGACTATTTTATTTACTTGGTGGGCTTGAAATTATTGAAATTGAAATCTTATTATCAAAATAACAGACGAGAAAGGTAACAGGATAATGTCACAAGTGTTTCCCTTATTTTGTCTATCCCCTGTACTTGGTTTTTCGGAATAATTCACTTTCGATTCTTTTCATTTTTTCTAAGTCTATCAACTGCTAATCTAAGTTTCACTCGCATTGGGTAGGGCAGTGAGAACAAAGAACATAATCAACAAGATATTACAGAATTAAAAGGAATTTAATGAACTAAAGAAAGATATTCTTTGATAATAACTATTGATCATTTTTAGAGAGTATTATTATTATTATTATTATTTGTTTAATCATTTTATATGGGAAATCGAAAGGCTTTTGGAACGTGTTAAAAATTAAAGACTACTACTTAACGAAGAAGTTTATCTTATAATAAATTCAAAATTATAGATTGTATGTGTTCATTTTTTAAAGAATAAATCTGTCTAAGGCCTATGCAAATGAATTTATTCGGATCACTGATAGTATATCTTCTTGTCTTGGCCTGGCCGTCTTTTTTTGTATCCTGAAAAGGATGAATTTACAGTAAATTGGTCCATATTTAGTTATAGAAAGAAGATTAATTGTATTTCAAAAATTAAGTAGCACAAGTTACTCAAAAATATCAATAGACACTACAGCCTTATAAGCGTGTAGCATAGATTGGTGCCCCCCTAACACAATTCCTAAATTTGCCCTCCCCCCATAGAAGCAGAGGCGGCCTTCTCTATAAAAGGGCCTTGGTGCAAGAAACTATTTAAGGTCCTAAATTTTTTTGTGCAGTAAAAAAAATTGCAAACACGAACATATGTTGCTAATACATGCTTATGTATAGTATGTTTTTGTTTTTGCAAATACATTAATTACTTCAGAAAAATTACAATTTTTTGCAGTTTCTTTGTCGATGCTTAATACAGCAGGTGCATTTAAGCTTTCGGTACGCATGATTGACTAAAAAGTTCAGTTAAGGTGGGGATATTCTGGAGTTCCGTGAATCGAATAACAAAAACTAAACATTCGCATCATCAAGAATTAGTTTAAGAGAAGATTGTCGTAATTCTTAGATCTACTATAATAATGTTTACGATAAAATGAACTTAACGTCATACTGACAACGATAGGAATATTATCAAGGTTTTATGTGCAAGTTAGTTTTCATGTTCTTGATCATGTTGGGGCCCCTCCAATCGCAAGCCCCGGTGCATAGCATCCATCGCTCCTCTCAGATGGCCGGACCTTCATGGAAATAAAAAATAATAACCTCACGAATATATTGCGAGAGCGTAAAATTAGATTACTTATAGTTTAATAAGTCAAAACGAATTAATAACATTTCACATAATAACATTTGAGTAAAACAGCAAAAAAGCCATAAAAAGGTTTAAAAATAAACGAAACAAATATTCACCTTAACACTCTTATATATTCGTTTTATCGTATAAAAGAAATAAACTTGATTTTACAATAGGTAACAAATTTAAGTAGACGTGAAACTTTATCACAGTATAAAATAAACAATCTTAACGTTGCACAACTCATCTACTTACAAAAAAGTTGTGGAAGTGAAATGTCACCTGTTCACCGTCACATCTATCAGTTGTTCAAGGACAATGAGACAATAATTCGAAAATCATCAAAAGGGACACACTCATTGCATTTGTTGCGTTGCGACAGCAGATCGCCACTGTCGGGTCCATTTCGAAATTCAAAAAATGAAATTTGTTTTCTTATTTTGAATAAAATATTCAACAAGCTTCAATTTAACTTCAGAAAATATATTTGTTTCGATCAAATCTTGCAACTCTATTTTGAACCACTTCCACTTGTACTATCGCTTTGAAATTCTGTAAAAATACCTGTGTAATCCCAATGAAAATACCGTTATCTGCTCTAATGACCATGGCCTAATGTCCCAGACAAGATTAGTCAGCTAGGCCGCTGCCTGTCGCCCCCGCCCACTCCTGGGACACCCGGAGTTATGGCCCTTTCTGCACCCCTCCACTACGCCACTGTTTTTAAGTCCTCTGTTTAAATAAATATATTACAATGTTCTTTTAAAAAAAAGCCATCGAGGACGTTCAGTTTACCCCCTAAAAGCTGATATTCATTTTCAATATGTCATTTTATTCAAACTTGCTAATTCCTATCTCTAAATGAAAGCATCCAAGTCGATGAACATTTCCAATTCGGCATACAGTTTGTTATTGAGTCATTATAGCCTATCAACGATATTATGGACAGTGGGCTGTATAAAATAGATTAATTCATCTTGTTTCTTGTTGCATCGGATGTGTTTCAAGTATTTTAGAACTATACAGAGCATTTAATTTTTTTATTGCTTATCATCGTAAGTGTCCATGTTATACTGAAGGCAGGGGTTCAGAAAATTAATTTCAAGACAATACACATTTGATTAATTTTTACAATTAATGTATTGATTAATGTTATAAATAACTAACTTAATTATATGTATTAAAAAGTTGAATAATTAAGTTAACGTATGAATTTCAAAATCAACTAATTATTTAAAAATGTAATCATGAAGAAACAAATTAATGAAGTAATCTAAAATTTAACGCATACCAACGTCAAGAAATTTGCAAACTATAAGTATAAATCATTTGAGTGTAATTTAGATTTGATTTGATTTTAGTAACGTCGCACTAGAAGCAATACGAGGGCCCCTGGCGACGGATCTTGTAATGTTGAGCCTCGGTCAAACGATGGAGACGACACCTGAACTGACACCCCACTCCTAACTTCCACATTACGCCATCGGGAGGACATTTAGCCTAGACAGATTTAACGGGTTTCAGCCTCGGAAACATGGAGGTAGGGGGAGGGGATTTAGTGGCCCCAAGGTTTGATCCCATGACTCGACGAAAACCAGACCGAGTCACTCGATGAGTCAGCGACCATGACCACTAGGCTAGCGGGACTAAAAAAAAAAAAATTTAGAATCCTTTCAGGAAAAGAAATTTTATAAAAACATTTTTTTATGTAATTTCTAATGCACAAAAGTTTTTTAATGTATATTTCAGCAAAAAAAAAAAAAAAAAAAAATTAGGTAATCCAGTGATCATTTCATCACATAAATCGTGTCTTAAAAAACAATATGAGTGGGTTGGGGGTGAGGAATAGAGTATTTAGACATGCCAGTTGAGAATATTCTACCTTGCTACTCCACTGACTGAAAGTTTCATTTTCGACTTCAAGGACAATTCTATTTGGTAGTTGAAGCATCAAGTCATTCCGAAGATTTGATGTTTTGTTGATGAAGATTTTTAATTGTTATTTTTTTTTAAAAAAAAAGAAAAAAAGAATGAAGCGAATGTAACCAAATATTCTATTTCTTGAAGCGTAAAATATTAATATGCTGAGGAAATAGTTTTCGCTCTAGTTAATGTTATTGAAGGAAATTATTCCAAACAATTTGATAATTTTAAGCGAACATTTTTCCGAAGAAAAATTTGAATAATTAAAAAGTGAAAATGAGGAAGTTTTTAAATAGGAACAGCGTTTTCCTTTCTGATTCTGAGAAAGAGAAAAGATAAATCTTAATCGTGCGTGTCAGTTTCAAAAATTCAAAATATTTTGTATGTATGTAAAAATAGAATTATTAAAAACGTCAAATTACACTTACATTTTTCTTTTATTTCTTATAAAATTATTCTTTATCGTATGTTTTTAACACTACAAACAATTAGTTCCTTTTTTTCATTTCCAAACCTACACACACACTGAAAAATCTCTCAAGCTTCATTATTTAAAATTTGATTGAAAGAAATAATTAAAAAAAGGGATTACTTATTTTTTACTATACTGTTTTGTGATTGATCTTAATACTTTAGTGTTCACCACAAATATTGTATAATATGAGAGATGTTCCGAAAGTAAGTTTCGTCAATTTTTTCCCACGGAACTTTACTGCCAAAAAACATAAACCTTGTAATCATGAATTATACACCTTGCACTCTTTTTCGGCATAGTCGCAATTAACATCGGGACATTTGTCGTAGCATGCAATCAGTTTGAAAAAACTACTGTAGTAAAACTCGATGCCCTGCGATGCAAGGAATTGCATCACATCCTGCTCCACCTCAGCATTATTTTGGATGGATTTGAGCACGACCTACTCGCAGTGTGGACGCCACGTATGACACCGTTATGCCCTTATCTACTAACACCCTGTTCTGTTCTCTAGCAGTGATGTTTTCATTTGTGGATGTGGAGAGATGCCCACTTCGATCTTCATCCTCTACACTCTGCCTTCCTTCACAGAATATGCAACACCAGCGTCCATCCATTTGATGAGACATGACTTGTTCATCATACACACTCTGTAGGCGCTCATGGATGGCGGACACTGTTCCACGTACCTATTCATACCGGATAACAACCCACACATACATTGCCGGCCAAGTTTTCAGCCGCTTCTCGGGCACGCTGATCTGCAGCTATTCTTTTCTTCGTCATTCTGCGCATGCGTCATTTCCCCACACACATTGACGCTTCTTCCGTCATTGAACCAGCAATAAGTGTGGATTCTTATGGTGGTTGTTTGTTTCTTCTGGTGTTCCAAGTGCTCATTCAAAAAAGGACGAAACTTACTTCAGGAGCCTCCCTCGTAACGTTAGGAATCATTCCATTTTCCGTTTAGGTTTATTACACCCTTTTAGAGAAACATAATCTAGAATTAAAACTTTTCCTCTTATCAGTCATTTTTAATTATTGCACTTGTAGTTTACATCTAGAACAATAAAAATATTTCATGAAAGGTCTTAATATTTTATAATCACTTACAAGTAATACAACGTTTAGTTTGAATATAATAAACATGATGGATCCAACTATACGGTCAACTTTTATCATGTTAATGCCTCTTGATATCATTCATCTAATCGTGTATGGTTACTTCTAGTTTCATCTGCTCATGCTTTTTCACCCATCAGCTTCCGTTTCCGTTGTTTCCGTGTTTCTATTAATTTAAAAATTATTTCCCCTTTAATTCTAATTTAGATAAATGAAGTCAATAACTGAAATATTTTTCTTCAATTAAATATAAAAAACGATCAAAATAAAAGGATCAGGGTGGTCAAACAATTGGGAGTTTACCAACGTGAGAGGAACGTTGGCGAATCAAAAGTAAAACAGTTCGAATAATCGTTTGCACTTCTCAATAATTGATTAGCGCAGCTCAAAGGACGGCATAAACACGGATGTATCAGCTAAAAGAGAGCTATCCGAAAATAACCTCTGTAAATACGGTTGAATGATGTGAAAATCCATTGGGTAAAATGAGAGAGTTTATTCTAGAGGAAATAAACAAAAAAAAAAAAAAAGAAAGAAAGAAATTCTAAGCTGTTCACACCATGTAAAAACACGCATTTTATTTTTAACTTTATGAATTTTGGGCATGTAGACAGAAGAAATGATTTAAAAATTGAATAACATCAGAGCTTAATTTTTGTTTCCTCATGTAATAAAATGTAAAGTTGAATACGGAGTTATCTATTCTGTTGAATTTGAACGTATACACAAAGTTTCAGGTTCACTTATGCACATGTTGAGATATTGTATTTTGTAATAATGAAAAATGTAAAAAAAAAAAAATCTTGTTAATAGATTCTTTCCGATCATAGAAATTTATGATCAAGTAATATTGAAACAGTTATAAATTTCAGAACCTAAATAAGGTAGAAAAACAAATTAAAATGCATTTTAAAGATAAGAGTTTGAATTTAATATGAGACCAAAAATAAAAAAAAAAAAAATGATAATTCTTTGATCAAAAATTGTGCTTTAAAATTGTGCTATCACCTTAAATCCTTTCTTATATGTTTAAAACTGTCTTCGCAAAGTGTGCTGTAAAATAGATCCGAACTCGACAACGTTTGTCAGATTGAAAAAGAAAATATATTCCGAGTTGAATACTAAATTCTGAATCAACTGTAGAAAAAGCAATATATTTCATGATACAACTAACTTTTGTTTCAACATAGCCACTGTTTACCCGGTTTTCTTTAACTCACATTGTAACTAACTGTGTCTGGTTCTTTTCTCTCACTTTAAAGCTTAATTGAGCTGAAATTTTTTATACACGATTGTTTTGGATGAGAATACGATAATTTAATTGTAATTAAGAAAAATTAATTGATTAAAGCTAATTCTCTAAAGAATTAAATTTTAAGCCAAGTTTCTCGCCAAGTCTCCAAATCCAGAGCTTAATTGAGTTAAAAAATTTTACACGTATTTATTTTGTAAATTATATACTTAATAAACATCAAATAATAAAATAATTTGATTTGAATAAATTCTATTCGACTCAACGTTCCCTTTTGCTCTTAAAATTTAAGGTATAAAAAATTATGTTGCTCGAAGTGTGAAGTTTGAAAGAAAACCCATGTTCAAAAAATTGGTTTTTTACTGGTATTTATTTTCTGTATAAAATACGTTTCATAATTCATCTCACATATGATGTGCATTGCTTGATTAAAATTTTTCTTTACTTGTTAAATTAAATGAAATGCCTTCGACAAGGAAATATGAGCATATTTTATGCCAAATTTAATGAATTCTCACTTTTTAAATTTAAAAGCAATAGAAGTAATATTTTAGCATTGGCAGATCTGTGTTTTGTGTATCTATTTGTTTGAACTAAATCACATTTATTTGCATAATAATTATGTATGAGCGATTAATAAGCGATAGCCCTATTTACATTTGTAAGTCATGTGCTTACTTTTAGCGATATATTGCATAAAACCTACGGCATTTACAATTTTAAAAATTGAAAAGGTACCTATAAATATAGCATTCTGTACGCAGTGAATATTATTATAGTTTCAGAATTAAAATTTACTAAAATTTTCGAAAATATAATTCTTACGTATCAAGTTTTCTTTAATTTTTCTCAAATATTGTGCAATACTTAATATTTTTGAGTGTTTATGAGAAAAAGAAATTTTTTCACTATGTATGAAATAGCCTCATTTCATAATAAGTAAAACATCAACGCAATGTTTAAAGTAGATTTTTGACGAAAGTGTACCAGAATCCTTTAGGAACATCTCCTCATTTTGAGAAAAACACAGATACAGATATTTTTCTCTGAAGAGTGACACGGGTTTGCTTACAAATTTAACATTTGATCTTTGAACGTTCTATTTATCGAATTCTCATAACTAATGCATCTATAGAATTTTCAAAATACCCATTATTTTATAACAGCTTTTCATCATTCATTGTTTATTGACTTAAAAGCAACACTCGGACTAATGCCGTATCTCATAATTTTAAGCCTCGGTCAAGTGAGGAGAACGACATCTGATTTGGAATCTTAATCTCCGAATTTCCTTACCGCACCAACACTTGGACTTAGGATCTCAATAGATTTAGCGTGCATCAGCTCAACTGTGTATTAATGGCATCTGGGTATTTTATTTCTCACAGAAAAAAAAATGCGAAATTTGAAGCATTTTAGCGTCTCTCTTACCTTAGAATTAAAATTTGCTTGTTTATAAAATATTTCAAAATTTCAAAGTATAGTGCAGTAAAAGGATATACATGTTATAACCAAATGAGCTTAATTTAAAATTGGGTTTTTTTTCCGCTCTTACAATGTGTTCTGAAACAATACTGAGACATAGAGCTTGTTCAAGCCTGAGTCGCCAAATAACTACCGCCATGCGCCGAGCTTAGCGGCTTGTCAAAGCTCATATAAAATCCTCAGCTCGTTTTCGTTAACTATTCAGGTGCTGTTTTAGAATACGATTCATTCGATATGTCATCATAAAACAGAATTTTATTTGAAAGAATCATTTCGTAATTTATTGATTAACTTAAAATAAATCAGCAACGCTATAATAGCCAAAAGTCTTTAAAACACTTTTTTAAAATCAAATTTGAATAAAACAAAAATCTGACGTATCAAAATGTTTCAATCTAATTTAAATAATTAATAATCGTAATAAAATAATGATATTTTATATGGATTTTTTTAATTATAGGAAACTTGTATTGAAAAACAAAAAAAAGTAATAAAAGTATATTACAGTTATATAAATTATTTTTCTTTAACACATTAAATAGTACATAAATGCTTTTAAAGTACAGGAAATTTCGGACAAAATTTAAAGAATTGCTAATGTCAAAAATGCTGTTCATCTTACATAAGGGGAACAATAAATTGTAGTTTAGCATTGTATGATGACATTGAAACTAATAAAAATATAATTTAGTGCTTATTTTTACAAGAAAAAGAGAGGCAAGATCTATTAAGTTGCTTCTGAGAATTAAAACAATGAGTTGATCTTTTTTCTCAACGAAACTCATAAATTTTCCCAAACTTTCTCCGAACCTACAAATAGTCCATAAATGACTGAACAATAACCCTGAACGCAATCAATTAGAATATTGTACAAGGTTATTCAGTTATTCCTCCAATTACAAAATTCCATATTTTCAAAAATAAATGATACAGAATGAGAAGTAATGCACATGAATGCAAAGGAAAACTATGGAAGTTTTATATTATGAACAATAGATGGCCCTCATGTGTTCGTGAAGCTGTTTCACAAAAGCTGTTTTAGAAGCTTTCGTGGAGCTACCTCGAAGTTGGATCGGTTGCAGTGTACCAGATGATATGACTTTACACAACTAACCACATCAGGTAAACTTGATATGGCCCCATGCGATTTCTTCCTTTGGGGGTTTGTAGAAGATAAAGTACATGCGCCACCGTTGTCCACAAATTTATGTGAACTTAAACAACTGATTTTTACTATACAATCAATTACCTCTGATACTTTTAACCGTTTATGGTAGGAATTTACATATCGAACTGATTTTATACGTATAAAAAAAGGAATTTGTATCGAACACTTGTAAAAACAACTCCTATAGTTTCCCTTTGCATTCATGTATTACTTATCATTCTGTGTCGTTTATTTTTGAAATCGGTTGAACCCTTTTGAATAACCCTGTATAATATATTCTTCACTAAACATATAATTTCTGTTTAAAGTCAATGTAAATTAGAGCGTTTAAAAATATATTTCATTCAAGTTTTTTTTTCGATAAAATTTTAAATAAATAAGTTGTCGATATTACACTGGTAACTTGATATTATTTTTCAGATTACGCAGGTTCTCCACGTCCGCTCTAAATTCAAGAGAAACGCAACACAACACAGATTTAATCCAAACTTAATGGAAAAAATACGAAAATAAAACCGAAAATAGGTTACCGAACCCAAGTACGGTATTAGACCAACACACACACACTGCTTTTGCATCGGAAGAAGTGGACGCTCTCTAGTTTTGTGCGAAGTCCCTTGATTGTCGAGAAAACCAGTTCGTCTTCTCTCTTGTAGCTCTCCTCTCCTTTTTATTTATAATCTCAATGCCACTCGGACGGCATTAACGGTCTTCTCAGACTTGTTTAAGATGCTCTCACAACGAGGAAAATCAATTTTTTATAGACCTTCACTGGGCAGGGCCGATGGAATATGACATCTCTCTTTGTCTGAATAGAGCTTGAATGTCACTGTGTCACGCAGTTGGATGACGGGACTCATCAATATCGACTACATTCTTCACACTCAAACATCCAGTGATTGATTGCTGATTGTTTTCGGTATTTTTAGTTTTGGTTTCGATTGTGCCAATAAACATCCACGGGTTATCAATATAGTTATTGATGCCGCATAAATCTTTCGCGGTTGGATAAATTTTATCAAGTTTTCTAAAATTCACATTACTAAATTAAATACTAATATCATAAAGATGACTATCAATGTTTGATCGATGCTTGTTTTTAATCTTATAACACGGGCTATTGGCGTTTTTTCCTCACGTCTAGGGTTTCTTTCTGATTTTATATTTAATCCCTAGCTTCTTCCCAATCAAATGAAACGTGGTGATGCAAACGAATTAAACTTCGGAAGTGGAATGAATATATATAATTGTCATATAAAAGCGACAGAGAATGGAATTGAAACCGAGGCCACGGTAATAAGAAGATTGTTAGTGTGATGTGCGCGGATGTATTTTGGCGTGTATAGCAGATTTGATGAGATTAAGATTCAACGCTGTCGGAGTAATTTCAGGAGGTATTCGCATCTTATGACAATCAGAGCATTCTTTGATAGATTATTAAAGTTGTCAGTGCTCGCGGAAAGAATATTAACCTTGGAGAGCATTTCCCTTATTCGAGGAGTAAATATATTTTGGATATAACTGACTATTTTGATTAATTAGTCTGTGCTTTAACTTATGTTGAAATTTTGATCCTGGGATTAACTTTAAGGTGACAGACGAGACGGGTAATTGGATACCTTTACAACCTTCTTATACTGAATGGGTTTAATTGACTCGTTTCCATAATTTGTTTCATAATAGCTCCCATGGGTTTAGTTATCACAACTTATCTTTTAAATATGGAAGTCCTTTCAGGGATTATATCTCTTTACGACTTGTAGAATTGATTTTTTTTCTTGAACAAGAAAGGAATGTGAAATTTTACCTGATCGGATCTAATAGACCTATATAGCTAATATGCATACAGATATATAAAATAAATATGCAGTAATGTCTTTGCAACTCTTTAAAATTATTAGACAATTTTATCAGATTTGACAACAAAGAAAGTAGAGTAAATAGACGTCGTGTAGATAAATAGGCTACAATATGATTATTATTTAAGGTTATTGGCATCGTTATTGTTTATTACACAATTGTCAAAGATGCTCGTTCCTTACACAATTCAATAATTGACAACTAGAAAGTAAAGAATAATAAATTTGAAAAAATATTTTTCCTATTCATCTTAAGCTTTTAAATCCTTAACACAGCATTTACAAAACAACAGATTAGAAGGGAGAGTAGGAAAGCAAGAAATAGATGGAAGGAAGTCTTAAAAAATTGTATAATTGTAGTCTCTATTAAAGTAAACACACGAATAATTGATGTAAACATATTATGAACTATAATAAATATAATTCAAATTGACATGCGTTTTGTTTGTTTGAGTCTATTAAAACCATTCAAGTAAATTATTAAAATAAAGTAATTAATTAAAAGGATTTCAAAATATAAGTGTTGATAAATGATTTCAGCATGCAAATTTAATTTGATACAGATTAAGACACATTTAAATATATATTTAGATATATTAGTCTTGTAACTATTTAAAATAGTGATAGTATTTCCCAAATCATTCTATGCTACATTACTTAAACACCCCGTTGCTAACTTGAGTTAAGAAATTTCAAAATAATAATAGCAATAATATAAACCTGCTTCTTAAAAATATCTTTAATTCATTTTTAGTTTTCTTCATTTCATTTGAATTAAATATTTGCCTTTTCTTGTAGCCTTCACAGTCTCTAGACTAGCAGCTTTCGACAAATTGGGGGTATTAACCCTAATGCCACTGAAGACACGCCATATAGCCACCGGAACTGATGCACATAAAATCTGTCGCAGTTCTAAATCCTCCCAAGGGGTGGTGTGGAAGTTTAAACGAGGGAAGTGCCAGCTCAGGTGTCGTCCTCGTCACTTGACCGAGGCCAAAATTACGATTATCGTAGCCACAAGCTATCGTGTTGCTTCTAGTGCGTCGTTAATTCAAACAATCAAATCATATTTACAATTAGTATAAATAATAAAATTTATGTTTATGTTTGTAAAAAAAAATACAAGCTTTGATGAATTTAAATTCAAATCAAACTCAGTTTTCCACGATCACAACTTTTTTATTTGTTGTCAGATTTTCAAACTTCTTCTTGTACCAAGTTGCATCTATCATCAAGGCAAATATGTTATTCACTTTTCGAATCTCTTCCCCGCACTTGAGGCAACGAATGATTAGATGAGCAAACCCATTGGATAAGAAATCCGGTGGCGGTGGTTGACATTAAGATTTATTGGCAGCTTTCACCTTGTGATCAGAATGAAAGTTATGTCTCTTAAGAATGCACTTTCATCTGAAGAGGTGAAAACTGCAAGATTCAAAGTCTGGTGCAATGACGCCTCTTGGATTCAACCTCGTCTCTAAGTGGATCGTTCTTTTCTACAATTCTCAGCATACTAACGATATCTGGCAACAAAAAAAGGCAAGTTCAATACATTGTATATAAACATGTACAAGTTCAATAGACGAGTAGCTATCAAGAACAACGAAGTGTGGGGAAAATAGATAACGAATACAAAAAAAAGTTACGGCCTTGGAGGAATAACTTTTCATTCAAACCTCGTGGGATGTATAGAACCATTTATAAAGAAGTTTTAAGTAGCACTAGTCTGAATATTCTTGCAAATGCAAAAATTTCTATTTACAATGAATCTTTAGTACTACAATTAGATATTTAAATTAGATTAAAATTACGATAGTCATTATGAATATAGATAACGAAATGTTTTTAAAAAATATGATTAGCCTAAACTAGAAATTAATTTTGTTTTTTACTCTTAGTTATTATTAGTCACTTTCTTTAAAAAATCTAGTTTTTTCATCTAGATATGAAAATTTCTACACATTTTAAGGTCTCCTTAATATAACTTAAGTATAAGGGAAGAAATTGAGCTTTAATCAAATTGAATACTGAAAATTTTTGTTGAATGTTTATTAGATTGCTAATGCAAATGTTAAAACCTTGCCTCAAATCTATGTAAGAGTAAAGTATATATTTATGGGGAAAATCGGTTTTGAAAAGCTTATTTGAAAATCTGCTGATTTTGAATTTTAGCATTTGTGTTTCATTATTCATAACAAATATGTGATTCGGTGATAAACAAATTCTAATTCAAAAAAAGAAAAAAGAAAGGAAAAGAAAAAAAGAAAAGAATAAAGAAATTACCATACATTAAGGCTTCGGTCTACCGCCATTTTGATTTCGTATACGTATTGTTAATCCTATGGAATTCTTAATACCGTTCTCAAATCTTTACTCTTTATCTACTTGAATGCCATAAAGTGCATTCGAAAGAACGAAACACAATGAAAGTTCTTCGGCATTACAATTTTCCTCCGATTTTCGAAAATACTTTTACCCTTATTTTATTAATTCATTTGTGGTTTTTCTGTCTTTAAAAAAGTAATTTAAAATGTTTTCAAAAATCGGTGGGAAAATGTGATTCCGCAAAAACCTTCATTATTTTTTGCTCTTGCGCATGCGCTTTTTTTCATGCAAATTGATAACATAGTAAAGATTTGAGGACGGTAGTAATAAATTCCATAGTATTGACATTACGTCCACGAAATCAAAATGGCCGGCAAAGAGAGCCTTCAGCGGAACTTTTTTTTTTTTTTTTTCGTTTCTCTTAAACTAGAAACCGCGATTTTCGAAAAATATGTATTTATAATTTTTAAATTACTGTTTTTGAATTTCATTATCTGTAGATAAAATCTCAGAAGTTTCTATCATTAAAACATTTGTATTTTTTGAGAAAAGTCTTTTCTTCGATAAACGTCAGCTTCGAATTTCAAAAAGCTGAATAAACAATCTAATATCCATTGTACCGATAATCAATTAAACTCCAATCGCGATAATTTCTCATTAAGTCATACAAAAAGAACAACAATAACGAGTTTTTTTTCACTGAGAAAGTCCTCGTAGCATTAAATCAGAGAACAAGACACTTTCAGTACAAACAGTCTTAAGAACATTCTAAAAATAATCACTTGAAGTTTTTACGGCCCAATACTCGGTCATTCATGTATGGAGATATGAAAACCGGCTTTAATCTTTAGATATGCAAATTCGTTTCTTTATTAATTCATTGGGTTTGTGCTTTCAATCTAAAAATAACTTAATAACACTATTAGAAGTGCATCTTCGCTTAAAGATCTGGACTTAATTGTTGCCCAGATTGAAATTTATGAGTTTATATTCGTGTTACAATAAATTATTTTAACGCTAACCAAGTAACGTCAAAGAAAAAGATTTAAATTTGCTTTTTTATAAATTAAAAATGCTTCAAAATTATATTCTTTTTTTTCCTGTCGTGAATAGCATTTATTTTATTATAACATTCCTTTCTATTGGAATCATTCCCCTTTTCCCCAATCTAAAATATGCTCCATATTTTATTTTTATTATTGCTATGTTAAATAGATTCTTACGTGTATGTATTAAAGTGGAAAATTACGAAATATATATATATATATATATATATATATAGGGGGGATGTATAAAATTCTGAGTCTAGAATCTGCTTACTGATATAGTTTGAAGGCAATCTTGAAATAAATTAGTGTTTTTAGCATGACATTGTTTATAAAGCAAGTATTTTTAGCATAATTAGTATTTGTATTTCTTATTGAACAAATTCCATTCCTTTTTTTAATGAGTTTTCTTCTGATCGCATTGTAACTATGTCCGGGTCAGAACTTTAAAAGCTTTTTTCTCACACTTTAAAACGTTCAATTCAGCTGAAATTTTCCATACACGATTGTTTTCGATGACAATACGATAATTTATCTACAATAAATAAAAATTGAGTGGTTAAAACGAATTATTTAAAGAATTAAATGTAACTCATAATTTGTGTTGTTCACAACTTGAAGCCAGCAAATTAAACCATCACCTCGTAAAATTTTAAGGCATAAGAAAATTATGTTATATATAAGCAAAGTGTGAAGTTTGAAAAGAACAACCATGTTTAAAAAGCACGTTTTCTACCGGTGTTATTCTATCATGAGAGGTTCGGATTTATTTTTGTTGTGGTCGCGGTAGCTTAGAGGTTATGGTCGCTAACTCGCGACCGACGCTGTTTCCGTCGAGACGTAGACTTGAGTCCTGATGTCACTAATGACCAGTCGTATAGCGCAACTGATGCACTTTAATTGTGTTGAGGCTCCAAGAGTCCTTCAAGAAGTGATGTGGAAATTAAGAGAGGGAAGTTCCAGCTCAGGTATCCTCCTCGTCGTTTGGCCGAGGTTCAAAATTACTATGTCCATCACCAATAGCTCTTGTATTGCTTTTCAGTATGACGTTAATAATCAATGTCTCATTTTTTTGTTACTGCATTTTTTATTATTTTATTCTTTGTGATACAGGCTTCACTTTTGTAGAGATCCCTTGTGTATTTCCTGAAATTGCTTTTTTAATTATTCTAAGTTAACTACATCTTCTCGTTATAACTGTCTGACTACTTCCATAAAGATTTCCAGCGCATCGAATATCGTTTTTTTTTTACATCTAAAGTTGATTTTTCCCCTTTGAGCATCTGTTCTTTTATGATCGAAATCACTATTTAAAAAAATCTTTGAAACAAAATTATGCAATGCCTTTAATCTTCTAAATATATGTAAATTTCCAATATATATTATACTGGGTAAGAAATACGTAATTTCTGAGGTGTTTTATTAAAATATTGAGCAATCAGAAAGTTAATGTATAATGTTATTCTTAAAGGGAGGGGAACATTCAGACGCACAAAAATCTTATACATGGCGATTTAAGCCATGTATAAGATTTTTGTGCGATCAGAATTATGCCATGAATAAAATTTTGCATAATTATGCTTCCTCTTACGGATCGAATGACACATACATATTTAACCTAGAATGCGTTTAATCTGGATTTAGGATTAATTTTGAAGTTTTCGAATTAAATTAGATGTATTTACTTCCTACATCTGATAAGTTTATTATTTCCTGTTTCCTTAAAATAGAAGATTATTTTTGCTGTACCTTTCAAGTTGAAAATTTTGTAAATTAATTAACGAATAAAAAGTAACTATTTAGTTCTTTTTTTCTAAGAAGTGTTTGACTTTCGATACCCGGAGTTACTCGAGTAAGTTAAACATAACACCTTATAAAACACTGTCAGGAGAGACTTTTCAAATAGAATATACTCTAATTAATTGCTGAGTTACGTTTGCGTCTTTAAAGAACTTTAAATTCAAAATAAGCTTTCAGAAAATAGTTATAATAAACTTCCTTTTGATGATATCGAAATAAATCGCTTTCAAATAATTGTTTTTAACTTATCGATTGATAAACATTTATTGCCTTAATTTATTTATAAACATGATACCATATATTTTAAGAATGAAATTCAATTAAACACTTTTAAATAACTTTCCTTAAGTTACATGTTTTATTTTTTCGTGTAGATTTAGAAATTTTTTTAATATTTTCCTCTTAACTTGTTTGGGAAGCAACACGAGGCGGGAATTTTTAATTTTGTCCTACATTAGAATTTTAAAATGTTGCCACTTCCTTAGAATAACATATAACTAAAGTTTCCCTTTTCTAAAGATAACGCATTCATAGACTTATACGAAGATAATATGCATGCTTCTTAACGTTTAGTGCTTATCCTCCAAAATATGCAACAATTACAAGCTTCTGAAAGTGCTTATCCTCCAAAGTATGTAATAATTAAGCTTTTCTTTCAAAGTTCAGAAATGTTTTGGTTACAATTGTGTCAGTTTTGTTATTACATTCGAAAACTTGTAGATGTAAAATTTTGAAAAAAAAATTTTTTCGCCAGGTTAACAATAGAAATTATCTTGATTTGATTCTAGGTAATTTTTATAAATTAATTAGAGTTTAATTCTTCTCTCCTTCCAAAATGTTCTTTTATAAGAATTACATTTAAAAAACTTTATCATTGGTAAAATGTTCACTATTCTTGCTCATATCTGTAGATTGGTTCAGGAAACTTAAAAGTAAAAACTCAGTTCGATAAAAAGCATTTTTTGTGTCCTTTTAAAATTTTGTCTTTAATTGGACATAGTGGTATTCAAGATTATTAACGAGTGTATAATATTCAATATTTATTTATCGTCTGATTTCAATTCTAGCGATAATCCTCATTTATTACTTCAAATTGATACCTTCATTTAATGTTAATAAATAGAACGCGAATTCGAAACTTTCTTTCGGGTAACAAATTTTTCCTACGAAATATCAAATTCTAATTTCATTATCGTATGCAAAAATACATTTTATTACGCCATTCACTTTTGTTCGAATTCTTAAATTATTGACTTTATAAAACTTAATCTATTGTTTTTGTTTTGTGAAAAATAAAATGCATTTTTAATTCTACATATTGAAAAAAAAAAACTCTATTTTCATAAAATGCTTCTAAATTTGAAGTATGCAGTATTATAAATAGATATAAGTGTCACAGCCACTAGAACTCATGTAGATAACTATTTGAACATATCTGTGTCACAAAAAGTGTTTCGAGTCGATAGCTTTTCAGATATTCATCATAAGACGAAGGTGTTTGTAAGATTTCATAGCAATATAAGTAAATAACATTGCGTATAAAGTAATTGATGTCTTAAATGTCTATCACAGTGTCTTATTACGTTAATTGAAGCCCCCAATTTAACCCAAAGGAGATGTGTAGATAAAAAAAAACATGTTATCGAAATATGTAGAAAAAGAATTTGAAGACCAACAGTCTCTTCAATAGAATTACTTTGTTTACGAAAAATATTTTTCTTCACGAATGATATCAAGTATTACAGAAATTCTTGAATCATAACACACACATTGTTATGTTTACGAGAGATTTATCTTGAAATAAAACTGTGGTAAACATCTTTTGAAAAATCATTATCTAACGAAAATGAAAAATCTAAACCTGCAAAACACGTTTTTTAGAATTCAGAAACTCTGCTTTTTTATGAAACATAAAAAGATGCTCTTTTAAAATTATAATTGCATATTACAATTTTGTGAATTATATATCGATATCATATACATACTGATCCTGATTACTTTAGACGGATTACGGAATTACATTTTCTCCTCATTTTTGAAAATATTTTAGAATATTTTTAAAGACCAGAAAACGCACAATCGAATAATTAAAACAGAAGTAAAAATATTTTTATGAATCGGATCAAAAGTTTTATTCCGCAGAAACTTTTATTATTATTATTATTATTATTATTATTGCTCTTTTTTTGCATTTAAGTAAATAAAATAGTAAAGATGTGAGGACAGTTGTAGAAATTCCATAGAATTAAACATTACGCTCGCGAAATCAAAATGGCGGGTAGACGGCAGTCTTAAATATAAAACACAGAAAATGCAATTATAAGTAAATTTTGAGTTACGCTCATCATATGGCTTAACTATTAACAAATTCGATATTTATAAATTTAAAATTTCGTTAACAGGTGACGAAAAAAAATTTCATTACGCCACAATTTCAATCAATTATAGAATTAATCTCAGTTTTTAAGTTTTTCATTAAACTACTACTCTGCAGCCATCCACTTCTTATGACCAAGCATTTCACTTATTTATGGAGCAGTTCGAAAATAAGAAAAAAAAAGACAATGTCTCAAAAAAAAAAAAGAATACGCACAATAGGAACGTCACAAAACAGAGTGGCAATGTCATACAATAAAGATAAAGATTGTAACAATTCAATCGCAATGCTATCTTTCTAGAACACCCGCATGCAAATAGCCAGATTTTGTTGTGATAATGCATTATAGCAAGAATTGGGACAAATTTACAGCAGAAAGTGTTGGGCGAAAGTACAATCACTTGCATTTTTTTCACGTAAGTTGGCTGACACAGAATAAGAGTACGCTGTACGCAATCGTGAAATATTTGCTTTTTAATATGCCTTAAGAACAGAATAAATGGAAACTAAGTCTGATTTATGAATCCATAAAAGACACTTTCTGTCACTTTTACTTTTGCATTCCATTAATGAAGTGACGAAATGTCATTAAATGCATTCAGATAAATATTTTTCTCGCTTCTTTTCCAACATGTGGCCCACATAGATCCCAGAAAGTACGCTTTCGGTAGTTTTATTATGGATTTAGATTATTCTGGTAACACTTAACCGGACAGAAGGAATGCGGTGTCAGTCTGATTCAGAAACATCAGTGAACAGTTCCAACTGAACGACATTAGTTCTTTATCCATCCACCGTGGCGCATTTTAAAAGTTAAGCATATTTTATCAGGGTTTATGGTCATCTTCTTGTCCTGGAAAAGCAGACCTAGTCTTTTGTTCTTGATGGACCTGCGCAAGCTTTGGAATGTCTCTCATCGGAGTTAATGGGGTGGTCATCATGCCCTCACATGCACTGCCTGCGTTAATTGGACTGCACTCTTTTTAAGAGCCTCTGCTCTCTCCTGCACACGTGGGCGCCCGTGCATGTTCCGATCTACGCCGAAGACTTTTCACATCCCTAGATGTCTCGCTACGTTTTCCCATAGAGGAATAGGAAAATATGCCAACGGTTAAGTTGTTACGACGTTTTGTACCTGTTCGCTTGAACACCTTTTGTACTTATTTTCTCAAATCCAAGTAATTTTTAAATGTTTTTTTCAAGTGTAAAGCAATAATTTTTTAAATTTTTGAACTATTTCAATTTTATTTTGGGCCAAAGTAATGCTCTTTAAGAACTTTTAGGTATGAAGATCAAAAAGTGAAAGGCTTACGTGATTCTATTCGTGTATCAACCTGTATGTTTAATTACCAGTTCTGCTTTTAACACATGGATCAATAAGTCCCGAAACTGTGCGGTCGGTTTTTTTTTTTGCGATTTCCTCCTTCAAACGCACCAGCAAGTCAATATAATAATCACTGTTGATCGATTTACCTTTTTCGAGGTAGTCAATGAAAATCACGCCATGCGTATCCCAAAAAACTGACGCCATGACTTTGCCAGCTGACTGCTGCGTTTTCCTTTCGCCAGCTGTGCGCCACTGCCGCTTCGACTCTGGAGTGTAGAGATGTATCCATGTTTCGTCCATGGTCACGTAACGACGCAAAAAATCTTTTTTGTTGCGAGTAAATAGCGATAGACAGCTTTCTGAATCATCGACTCGTTGCTCCATCGAAAGCAATCGCGGCACCCACTTGGAAAAAACCTTTTTCATGCTCAGTTTTTCATGAAGGATAGTAAATACACTTCCATATGATATCTGTGTCATCTCAGCAATCTTACGGAGCTTCACTTTACGATCTTTCATTATAATTTTTGTCACTTCACTCACATTTTCCGGTGTCACGGCTTCCACAGGTCTACCCGAGCGTTCCGCGTCATTTGTGTCGGTACGACCACGTTTAAACTCGGCAAACCACCGACAAATCGCTGCTTTTGATGGACAAGAGTCCGGGTAACATTTTTCAATCCATTGTTTTGCTTGCACGGTGTTTTTACCCATTAAAAAACAATGTTTTATCAGAACACGAAACTCGGTTTTTTCCATTTTTTAAAAAAACTACAAAACGACTTTACTCCAACCTCGATAACTCAGCTGTTTCTGGTCCGATCGACTTAAAATTTTGACACGTTTCAAGCAAAGGTTAGTACTCTAGAAAGACCTGGTTACTGGTTTACTACGAGTGCCATCTCTGGGTTAGTCTCGGAACTTATTGATCCATGTGTTAAGGTGTTGAATTTCTGATGTGTATTTGTCAGAGTATATCACCTAAAGGCGATGAGTTATTTCCCCTTAAAGTCGATGATATGTTAATTTGACTCAACGTTCGCTTCACCGTGACATTTTTACAACATGGCCGATTCATCTAAAAAATCTAATTCATCTGATCCAAACGATATCGAATTAATTCACTCATGAGATCTTAGGAATTAAAAGACGTTTGCAAATGATGATGATATTGGAGTTCCATCTTTTGAATCAGAAAGTATATGTAATAATATTGTGAAAAAGAAATTGACGAAGTTCAAATGGAACATCAAGACACTGGACTAGAAATTTTCTTTTGTAAATAAAAAAGAAAAATGTTATCCAAAAACATTTAATAATTCGAGTCACTAACATATATATTTAATTATTAAGACACGATTACTAGTATAAAAATTGGTGAAATACAAGCCACCAAAAGAAAAGGATAAGCTATCCCTTCCCTCAAAAAAAAAAAAAAAAAAAAAAACCCCAAAACATGGCGAAATATCTACCACTAAAAACGGATAAACCCGATCCCCCCCTTCCCCCCCCCCCAAAAAAAGATATCCCTGCATTGGCTGCGATGACAATAAGTTGAAACATTAATTCAGGAAATGCTGTTTATTTCAGTTATGTAGGAATATTTTGCCAAGATTATACTAATTAAGATATTATTACATTCTTACATTTATTGGTGCTTTATGCAATCATTTGTCTTTGATAATTTTCATTATTAATAATAAATTCAGTATATTATGTTATTGATATTAAACTGGAATATGAGAACATATTTTACTTAGTAATAAAAATAATTATGCAACTAAAGATTACTTTAAATTGTCCAAAATTACTAATGGGTCAATTTGACCAGACGTTTTCACCGCTGAGTTAAGAAAAAAAAAATCGAATGACATTTTATTACGATTATTAACTCTCTTTCAAGTCCCCACTCCCACAAAAGTAAATCGAGCAACCTTTGCTGCTGAGATTTTGAAATTTTTCATTTACAAAATCCCGTTCCATGGTGAATATAAATCTGGAAGCTGCATGTCTTTCCAATCCAAAGTTTTTTATTATATCCTGTTTTACTTTCGCAACGAACTTTTGAAACAACCTGTTGAATCTAGAAATTATAGAAAGCGCCTCGTATTACTCTCCCTAGATCACAATTTCTAATAGACTTCCCTCGTGCCTTGAATGTTAATTAACTTAAATTAGCGAAAACTTACTTATTCCACTCTTTGTTATTTATGTCATTTTAAAATAAATAACTTAGTGACGTCAAGCAAGTCTGTTCCGTGAATCAGCTTTCAATTTGATTTCATCAAAAACCGAAAGATGAAAGCCGACTGTCTGACAGGTAAGTAAAATGTTCTTATTTGTAAGCGTAATTACTTACTTGTTAAATAAATCAGAATTGCGAATTCTATTTCACATACACCTTATAATATAAGGCAGTTCTAAAGTAACATGCTAATTTAAATAAGCAAGCTTACATCGTTTTGACTAGTCTATATCCAAAATTCTACAATTTCATGTATTTTTTCTGATCCTGGATGAGGATTTTAAAGTTTCATTATGGTTTCGGCATGTCCTAGGTTTGCGGCAACACACCTCAATGGGCCCCAGTGCCAGGAAACTCCAGGCTGTTTCAGACTTACATTAAATTCTCTGAAAACTTCCTTGAGAACAGTTTGCGAGAGACATATTCAAATGTTCCATTTAATCACACTGCAGCGGGGGGTGGGATAATCCACGGGAGTGCAACGAATACAACCGTGGGTGGCCCGCAGCGCATTCCGGGTATCTTGTTAAGCTGTTTAGAGTTACATACTACGCCTCTGACTGAACAATTTCTTACTCATCTCTCTTGCTTATTTATAGATAAATCCTCGTCTACGTAAATCCCATTGTACCACATGGGTCACCAGTCTTTCTGTTCTTTTGCAAAGCGTACTTGAGAGCCAGTTATAGTTCACAAAAGCGTGGATTATATGCATTGTAGTAAATGCTCTATATTTTTTTTAATCTGAGATGAAAAAGAATTTTTTTTTTCGCTTGTAAAAGTCTTAATTCAACTACAATGTATTATCGAAAGTGAAGGATTATTCATTTGAATAAATAAATAGAGCAACGCTAGACTTTCTCAAGGGAATACAGGATTTAGGTTGATAAATTTTCTAACTTTAGTTGGATCTTATGAAACTCGGAAGTAATGATCTTTAACATGGTTTTATATTATGTATAAATATTTTTTTAAATTTACTCACAATTTTTTGAGTAGTAAAAGTATTTACTATTTTATAGAAATCAAATTTACCGAGAAATTTAAAACTTAAAATAATTTGTTTTCCTGAAATTTATATGCATATTTTATCAAAAAAATATTTGATGAAAACAAAAGGTTCTTGAATTAAATTTTTAATGGTAAAGAAGAAAATCTAACACTTCATGATGTATTTTTTTCTGAAATATACTTCAAGTGCTTTTTATTGTAAAATTTTTAAATAATTTATCAAACTAATAAAAAACCTAATTGTGATTTTTAATGATACAAGAAAGAAAAAAAATTGACGTCTTGGGACTTCCAAATAAAAATTGAATATCAAAAAGGTAAATTTTAAATATAAGAATGCGTCAAAAAATTTCATATTTTGAGTAAAATAATTATAACCAAAGAAAAGAGCCATTAAAAAGTACCACAAAAAAAGACACGAAATGAGTAAAAATTAATCTGATTCGAAAATTTTTTTGCAATTGAAAAATATGCATAATTGCATACACATTTTTATCATTTTTCCGTAAATTTTGATCCTTTTGTGCCTTGAAATTCTTCAATTGATGTAATTTATGCAATATGTTTTTTAGAAATGGCAGACTCATTCAAAAACATTAAAAAAGATACAATTAATGTATTCAACGAGCAATAGTTATAAAAAGAAAATTAATAAAATTTTATTTATGTTTATATAACTTTTCTCTCCTCTAGAAACTTTTTCTCGTTTTATTTATGTTTATATAACTTTTTCTCTTTCTATTTTCAATGATAAGACATCAAATTTGTCATTTTCTCGGGAATTTTTTTTCAAAAGTCTTTCAATCGAAGGAATATGCTCTAAAGTTACTAAACAAATCTTCACTGTAAAAATTATTTTTTATAGAAATAATGATACAGAAGGAATACTCACTGCAAACATTTCATTACTTAATTACGTGTGCTCTGTCACGTTTTCCTCTTCAGCTAACACTTTGAAACTTTAATGTAATACTGTTTGAACTGAAGATTTCTCCCAAAGAATAAAACGTGACTTATGTAGATTAGATTAGAAATACATAAACGTAAGGATAAGGTTTTATGAATTGTCTTTGTGAGCAACGAAGATTTTAACACTGAAGTTAGTTAGAAGTAAAGAATGTGAGCTGAAGCTATAAACGAAGAAACAGTGAATGTATTGACAAGTATAAAGAGTGACCAGATCCCAGCCAGGAAAAATCAATATAGGGTCAGTAAATCAATATATCTTACCTCTAAATCATATAAGGACTCAAACTCAATTGGATCTGCACAGGTGAGTGATTAATTACTATATGAAACAGATTTTGATGCTAATAAGGTATATCCGCAGATAAATTGGGCAAGGAATTGTCTTTTTATTATTTATAGAAATGAATCAAATAACTTCACTGTATATTTGACTATCGATTATTGATATCGTCACTGTATATTTGACTATCGATTAGTGTTATCGCTTCAAATATCGATTGAAAATCGTACAGCCTTGGGAAGGATACAACACCAAGCCGTTACAACTGTATATGTAATAATATAGCTAATAACATCTTAAGGGATTACAATATGAACCAAACATTACTTATTTCAAAGCAACTCTATGAATTACATAATTTATGCCTTTACAAACTTTAAATGCTTTTTTCTCAGATTTTTATTTTTGAAGATGTAAGTGTTTTCTAATCCGTAAGGCTTTTTTTTTCTGTTCGAGATAGAGTCTTGAAATTTTTTATAGATTCTTAGATATATGTGTTCTATAAAAGTTAGAATGGATTTAGATCTAGGATTTCTAGTTATTTTTTTGAAAAATGTTAAAGTTATTATTTTAAAAATTTTCATGTTTTTTCCAGGTTTAGCTAGAAAAATAATTATTAAAAATCAACAAGGAAACAGATTTTCAAATCCATGCTAACTTTTGTTTGCAATAATATAAGAAATTTAAATCACTCAAACTAATTAAAAAATTTCAAAAATTGTGTATTTTATAAAAGTTTAAAAAAACTTCAAAAATTTTAATTTTTTTTAAATTTTAAAATAAGTGCTGGTTAAATTGACTTTTTATTTTCAGAATAAGATTAATAATATAGTCTGAAAACAATACATAAATTACTTTTAATATTACTGTCTCCAAAAAAAAATTTTGGAAAAGGGTACCGTGTAGTCTTAAATGAAATACACGCCCTGACAGCAGATTCATTTTTTTTCACCAAGTTTGGTGATTTTTGTATGAAAAGCTACATCTCTAAGAAGAACAAAATGGCGCTATTGCGAGAATTCATTGAATCAGTCCCCTTATATTCAAACTATATTTGTTTCTTTCGAATGAAAAGACCAGATTTTGATAAGATTAATTTAACATTATTATCAAATATTAGCTCTAATGACAATGCAAACGATGCACAGCAAAAGATTTTCTCCCTCCTCATTTGAATATTGCTGTGTTCTGAGGCAGAGGAGGTAAAATAAAATACAAATAAGAGCAACTTTACAAAAGATTTTGAACCAATATACCGCTACATTTCTTTGGTTCTCCACAAACTAGCGTGACGAATAACAATCCTCTTAAAATCATATGCTTAAATAGGAAACCCATAATAAAGTTCTAGACATAGGTCATTTAATAAGCCCAGTCCCATTCATTAAAGGTTTAATAAAAAGAAACATTTCCTGCTAATTTTACCTGATGATTCTTCCCCATTATATATTCGTGCGTCCTTCAAGGAATCATTCAAGCTTGGTCGATGTCAAAGAGGAGTTTATATAAGGAGACTTTCACCTTGGATGTTATCCAATTTTCGAAATTACCTGCTTTGATGAGGTCACCATTGTTTGACATATTAAATACGCTTTAATCTATTCCAATTTTGAGTGAATTAAAAAAAAATAGAAACAGCATAAAATCTTGATGGTAGAGAGAACTTTGTCTGTAAATCTAATCTCTTTTGTTTTTATAAATGAAATATAGTATGGATTAAATTCATTTCCTCTTCAACGTATAATTTAATTTTGAAGAAAACTTTCTCATGTCTTAACAAAGAATGAACTTTATATACACTAATTCGAACCTTACAACAACCACTAGTTATTGAAGGGTTCAACTCCCATTATAAGTTTTATAATAAATGGTCACCAAATCATACAGTCAAATAAACAGTAAGACAAACGGACCAAATCAATTCATCTTTATTATTATTAAGTTATGTATACTTTAAATGCTGATGATAACCTACTCTTTCTATGAATGCCTTATTTAAACGCGTCTGAGTTGCCGCTTGTAATAATAAATTAAACTGTCTCTTACTATTTCACCCGTTTTAGAGTGAATAGAATGGTTGAAATTAAGGATTTGATTTCTAAACACTCTATCTGTATTTTCTAAGATCCCTCTGAATGCTTTTCAGGTTACGGATTCAAATGTCTCACTTGAATTATCTATCTTCAACTAACTAACTTCCATCTTCAGTATTAAATTCGTAGTTTATACATGTATCTGATAACATCTATTCATTACACTTTGTATTTTAAGCTAATCTACGTGAATCACATTTCATTGTAATAGAAGGGATTTTGAACTCACACAAATGCAATCAGAATGAAGACCAAATAGTTAGTTAAAAGGAAACCCGAGATAGAGCTCAATGTCTCAACCTTTTGGTTACTACGACTGGAATATTAGGTAACATGTTCAAAAGCATTTCGCCCTCTATGTAGAACTCAATGATTATAAAAAAAAAATTATTGTCTTATCATAGAATATACACTAGTGGGCAAAATTAAAAGAATTTGCAAATTATGTCGATTTTTACAAAAAGTACTGAACCAGAAGCGTCATTGTTGCCTGAGAATTATGCAAATATTCAGAATCGAATACGTAAGAGTACACGTGCGTGTCTGTAGAGCTGTGACTGTGAAGGGAATATAAACGCACGATGGAATGTCGGTGATTTTTATGCCCGAGTTCTCATAATAGCAATCGTGTTTCTCGCAAGAGTTGGTATTCTTTATTTGATACCAGATAAAATGAGTAACCACGAACGTATGGATGGCGGAATGAGATGGAGAATTATCGGTAGATTGGAGACTGGCCAATCACAAGAAGAGTTGGCTACAGAGCTCAATGCAACGCCCAGTGTTGACTGAAATTAGTGCAAACAGTTTCAGGACATTAGACCTGTATTGAAAAGCACTGGACAAGGTCGATCAAGATCTGCAACGACGAATGAGAATCGTTGTTTTGCATTTTCAGCACGGCAACACAAGACTACTACAGCTTCACGGATCTCATGTAAGCTGTGTGCTGCAACTGGAATCCGAATTTCACAATCTACAACTACCCGAAGACTTCTTGAGAGTACGGTGTATACCAAAATACCCGTTGTTAGCGCTTCGTTCACAGCAGCCACACAAGAGAGTGCGTTTAGCATGGTGCAGAGACAACATGCACCATGGACAAGACTTCGGTGGAGAACCATGCCTTTTGAAGATGAGTCGAGATTCAGCCTGGACTATGATTCTCGGCGGAACCAATAACTTAAGAGAGACTGGGACACTATATCATTCCTCCCTCATTGGGCAAAAGGATCATTACGGTGGTGGATGTGTAATGGTTTGGACCAGTATTATGTTGGAGGCCATACTCCTGCACGTGTTTAACAATGGCTCCTTGACTGATATGAGGTATAGAGAGGAGGTCTCAGAGTCCTATGTTTGACTTTTCAGGAGCGCAGTTTGTCCTGGGTTCCTGTTTATGGATGACAGCGCTCGTCTACATAGGGCTCAGCTAGTTGACAATTACCTGGAAAGGGAGGATGTTCTTTGTGTAAATAAGCCAGCCAGATTCTTTACTCTATAGAGTATGTCTGAGATGCTCTTGGGAGAGCGATTGCATTTCGCCATTTTCCTCCGAGAGTCATCTAGGAGCTAAAAACTGTCATGTTGCAGAAATAAGATTGACTGCCATAGGAACTCTTCAACTGCTTCCTGTCCAATATGTCGTCACGCTGTGTGCCCTGTTTGGCTGTGAGAAGAGCCATGTCCCACATTAGATTCATTTTCCGTATAGCACAATGTAGATTTTAGACATTCATGATCGATGAGCTTTATTGGTAATCATGCTTACGTAAAATGATTTTTCATTGGTTTATGTAATATATATATATATATATATATATATATATATATATATATATATATAAATGTTATAAATTTAATATTCAAGCCAAAGTTCATTAAAATCTGTCTTTTAGTTTTTCAGAAATTCGACATAATGTGCAAATTCTTTTAATTTTGCACATGAGAGTATATTACTGGTGGTATAAAAATTTAAGTACGAGACAAAAAATTATTTTCACTGTTGCCATGATGTCATACTATAAATGTCAAATATTTAAATAGGGAAATTTTACCATATATTCTTTTAAAAATCAGTTACAAAATAATTGTATGCTAAACGTAGTGTTTCATAATAAATTCTAAAAATTCGTACTGCCAACATTCGTAATCAAATTTTATACATAAAAAGTAAACTTGTGAACGATAATTTTATTATTTGTTATTATCTTTTCAATTAAAAAATAACCATTAAAAAAGTTTTTAAAAAAAACGTTTATTTTAGTTTTTTTAATGTAACAGATTCATAATTTTGGTTAATTTTTCTCAATCCTTTTTTTTTTTTTTTTTTTTTGCATTTTCAGAGACAGTGTCCATTTATTTTATTTAATAAAATCATGCTGTTGGCTTTTGAGATCAATTTTAGTATTTCATATTTTTATGCAATTTTACTGATAATAAACTACTAATATAAGCGAGCTTATGATCTTTCCAAGAAATGTGAGTTTCTCATATTTGTATGTAACTTTAACTGATAACAAATAGATAGTTTTTCAGAGAATGGCTCAACAATACAGATTGTTTGTTAGATACATCAGAAATATTATGACTCTAGAAATAAGTGTAAAGGAAAATATAAAATGATAAATCTGTATCGTATTGTTCTCTTATTAAATATGCTCTGTTTAAAAAAAAAAGTACTGAGCTCTTAGAATATTTCAACACCAAGAATAATATTTGACGAAAATGTTATGAAGGAAACGAGTGCTTCTGTCCATTCTCTCGATCATTCTCAAAATTCAGGACAAAAGCCTATTGTAAATATTAGAGGTAATTCGTATTCTATTTATTCCAAAATCTTTCCATTCAACAAGAATCAAAGATGAAAACAAAGTTGTTCCATAAATATCATCTCGCACCTTTTTTTCTTCGGCGTTTTATTTTTCTTTATTTTCTCTCTTTTTCTTTTAGTTGTCTCATGATCCATTCTCTGGCCGAAGTCTTGATTTTACCGAAAAAGAAGCAAAATAAAACGGGTTTTATATCATTTTCTTTTTTGACACGTTATTATATGAGAGAACAAAGAAAAGAGCGAAAAACGTGCACAAATTCTGGAACTTTTATTCCGTGGAGGAGTGGAGGGTCGAAAGAGTGCACGAAGAACAAAAAGAAGTATGACCATGAGAGTTGGAAGGTCATTTATGGATATGATATGATCTATTTTTATGAGGACTGTAATTTTGGTTTCACTGCTGGATAGTTTACTGAAGATTACTGAGCCTATTTGTAGAACTTCAGCAAAATGGGAATATTTGAGGAACTATCAAGAGCAAGATTAATTTACATAAAAAATTTATCCTTGAATTATTGGGATGAAAAGTCTCCGTAGTTAATTTTCACTTCATAAAGTGGAATGGTTCTTTAATTTGCCATTTCTTCAATTTTTCATACATATCGTCAGTCAGGGCATAATATCATGAATTTCAACTTGTATCTCGTATTTTAATTGCTGACAGTTTCAACTGCGTAAATATCAAATTATTGATAAAACGAATTGCTTATTTTCCATAGTATTTCAAAAAAGGAAATGGAAAAGAAGAAAAATGCATCTGTATTGACTTTTAATAACTTTTCAATCATGGAATAGTAATTCATCTCCTTTCACTTTCATCTCATGTTGTCAAGTGCGCGTAAAAGCAAATATAGTATGATTGGTTTTGCCATTTGTAGATGGTATTTTACAATGTTTTTCTGAATTTCACTTGGTGTGTGTGAGAGTGTGTGTGTGTGTGTGTGCGTGTGTGTCATCAAATTTTCAATCGTTAATTTAACCAACTTCCCATCAAGCTAGAGCTCTGAATCCTTGGGAATCGTTCTTATTTGCCTAACAATGCAATATTTAGATATTTGCGACCAGTTTTAACTAATATTTTAATAATTTTTAATAAACTTTGCCACCATATAAAAACGTTGTTTTTAAAAACGTTGGTTTTTATTTCGAATTATATAATCCTAAGCACATAATTCGAACAAAAATATTTATGTTCAATACAATTTACAAAAAAGGTTTAATTTTAAAAAATAGATATCTTTAATGTATAATTTCATTATTCCTTCAAAAAAAAAATATTTCTTCAGTTACTTTTCAATCAAAAAAAAAATATTTTAAAAAGTAGCATGAGGTGTCAAAAGAGGTCATTTTATGCCCATAATTTACTTTTAATCATTCGAAAGAAAAATAATGATATATTTTTAAGAAACGCGAAGATTATTTAAAAGCCTCGAGATACTCCCTTAGTTTTATTAATAGATTTCGGGAAACTTGACCTACCTGTGTTAACGGAATGTGGGTCAAAAGACAGAAAATTAATAAATCGCCTTTACATTCAAGTTTATTGCTTTTCAAAAAGTTGAAATGAGAATTACGCGTGGGAATATTTCAACCTAAAAGCGTCATGAACTTGGAGATTCTATTTCGGTTCTCCTTCAAATAGAAACGAAAGTTCCTGCATTTTTTTTTTTACATGAGATAATTTTGGACAGTTTTATATTACAGTTTTCATAATATTTAAAAGATTAGTTTGACTACCTTTCAGTATTCTTTTTCTATTGATAAATATCTTCTTTGCATTATTTTCCTTCTAGTTTCTCATAGATATGAGAAACCGTTCTGCTGTAATACAAAAACAAGAATGTATTAAAAGTAAATTTTCTACATTGAAGATGTAACGATCAATAAAATAAGCATACAAACTGATTCCGAGTTTAAAGTAAAAATTCATTGTACGGATCTTATATTTTGACAACTTTTTTAATTAATTTTTTGAAAGAAAATTCACGATTCTGTAACTTGATTTTTAAATATTTATTGAATAATCTTACTTATAAACTACATATATTACATTCGTCTACATTTTTTTCCTCAGTTCTTTTACATTACAACATTTTTATCCACATATTCATCGAACTCTTTTGTAATAACTTTTCATCATGATAGCAAAATAGCTATAATAGTTAAATAAAATTGAATATTTATGTGCTTTCCATTTATTTAAATGATTTTATTATTAACAGCATCAGTAAAATCAATATTTAACACCTTCTGTTTTTAATTTTGCAATTTTCTTATTAATAAATTAATTCATACTCTATGGCTCCAGCTTATTGCGGAGAAAAAAATGATTTATAAACTTTACATTTGCGTTAAATCATATGTTTATAATTTCTAAACCCTCAAATTGGCAAAATATTAAACCTAATTCTCAAATGAATCTCCAGATGGCACTACCACTGAATTTTTTCGACTTTTCCGTTATATCGATTTAAACATTGCCCGTTTTTTATCCAAAAAAAGCACAAAACTATTAACATTTTCAAAAGTTTTATTAAAAGTATATATATATATATATATATATACTGATTGTTTGGTCATTAATTTTTCCCCCTTTTTAAGAACTTGGAATTAGGAAAGTTATAGAAATTTTAAAATCAAGAATTTAATTTGAGAATAAATTTTTTTCTATCAGAAGGCATTTATAGCAGTTGATATAGATTCATTTATTACATCATAAAAGTAATATTCCTTATAAATTATAAGAATTCGGTTAAGAGAATTTATAAGCGACATTACTTGGTAACTCGTAGTACATCTCAATATTTTCTCTTTTTAAAAAATATTTTTAAATCGTATATATGAGCATCAGAATCATTGAATTGTTGTGAAAACATATTCTTAGATAATGGAAGAAACCTGCTGCAACAAATATTCTAGAACCGAAATTGAAATAAAAGGAATTAAGATCTGTGAGCTAAAACATGATTCAGTAAAATTATGACGCTCGCTTTTGCTTTTTTATAATATTATTTCGTATGCTTTTATTTTATTCTATTGCATCTTTTTTGTTTCTTCCAGTGAACCAGAGCTCAATTTCCTATATTTATGTAAATACATAAAGTGAACTGCATCTTATACATACACACACATATATATATATATATGTATATATAATCCCTATGTAACAAAATAATTGAAATAACCAATTAAAATTATAAAATTATAAGAGATTCGAGTATTAAAACACAAGTAATTTTTTTAGCAACAATGAAAGTTTACAAATAATATTTTAGATTATAGAAAAAGTAAAGAAAAATAAAGAAAAAAAAATGAACTATTGTTTTATATACATATAATTTGAATTACTTTATCACCCTTTTGGCTTAAATGCCTAATATTTATTTTTCTTGAAATATGCTTTGTTGTTTTTGGTGTTGATATTGACAATTATGACCTTCATAATAATCGAATATTTTTAAGTCATTGGTTATATTCTTACAAATTAATCATAGTTAAATTTTAGATTGCTTTAGTTGGGTAATTTATTATTAAGATTTTATTTCATTTTTAGACTTTTTGTCTTTTCTTTTTAAATTGCAATTTAATCTATTTTTTAACTTTATTGTGTGTCTTGCTTTTCTATGATATTTATTTACAATAAAATTATTCATTAATTTGTAATAATATCAATTTTTAATAGATTTAATTTTACATTTTAAATTTGGTTAATTTATTAATATGAACACTAAAGTTGTACTCCTCTTTGCAACTTTCAACTTATATTCGACAGTTATATTTAGTTCCATTCCATTAACCTCAAGTAACGGTTTAAGTTTTTTTCCTCTTTAGTTCATGCTGCAAGTACGACTTTATGAAAGAAAAGAGCATTTGAGCTCTGATTACGTGACTTTTTTGAGAGTTTCTGTACGACTCCTAGATATTTTTGAAATTAATGACAGAAAATTCGCAGGGTCATTCAAATATCTCTACAAACTGAATATGTTAGTGGGCGGGAGAAGAAAGGGTGGGGCATAAGATACTGAATAAGCGGGCGAGCGTAATTAGATAAATGAAAAAAAAAATGAAGGTAGAGAGAGAGAAATCAACTTCATAATGATGTTTTTTTTTGGCTAAGAATAAGCTGATTCAATGCAAACAAAGCATCTCCAAAAATTTTTGAAATGAGACGACATGCTATAGGAAGTCTCTCAGAGTAATACACATGAATTAAATAATTATCCATTACAGTGTTAGTTTGAAAATGTCCACGTAGAACACACACTAAACAGATTTAATACACAATACAAACAAAGCAGTCATATAATATATAGGGTGATAACAATTAAAGTTACACTTTCAAACGGCTGAAAAAAGCGCCACTGGTTAGAATGACCTGATATTTCTATTTGAGTATAAGTAACAGGTCATTTCAAAAGTCCCCAGTCTGAAAAATATATGGTGCTACTAGAATTAAATTCATATGTTTTTTAGTTAGCCCCAACCCTCAAAAGATGCGTGTATAAATTTGACAGCTGTCGGATCATTAGTTTGTGAATTATAGCATTTTGAGTGAAGCAACTTTTGTTATTGTGAAAAAATGGATAAAAAGGAATTTCGCGTGTTGATAAAATATTGCTTTTTGAAGGGAAAAAATACATTTGAAGCAAAAACTTGGCTTGGTGCCGAGTTTCCGGACACTGCCCCAGGAAAATCAACCATCAAGGATTGGTATGCTAAGTTTAGACGTGGTGAAATGAGCACCGAAGACGGTGAACGCAGTGGACGCCCAAAAGAGCTTGTTACCGACGAAAACATTAAAAAAATCCACAAAATGATTTTGAATGACCGTCAATTGAAATTGAATGAAATAGCACACACTTTAAAGATATTAACTGAATGTGTACATCATATCATTCACGAATATTTGGGTATGAGAAAGCTCTGTGCAAAGTGGGTGCCGCACGAGCTCACTTTTGACCAAAAACAACGACGAGTTGATGATTCGGAGCAGTGTTTGAAGATGATCAAGCGTAATAAAACCGAGTTTTTGCGTCGATATGGGACAATGGATGAAACAT
>BMAW01112792.1:51737-63675 GCA_019974015.1 Nephila pilipes
TTGCCAAAACAATGTGTTTTACTATGGTAGGCCGGGGTCTTTTCAATTGACCTGTTAAAGCAATGGAAATATGTTTTGCGAATGAAAAAGATAGATTGTGGAGTATAAGAAGCTAAAAAATTATTGCTGTAAAATATATGCGAATGAGGAAATGCTAATTACAAGAAATGACATGTGTACCGCACATTATACACGTGTGATGAAAAAGAGGAGAACATGCGTGTTATTCTGCTTCTGAGAAGGTTGTCATGTCTCTATCACTGAAGGATCGAGCTCTGCTTGAGAAGTTTTTTTCAAAAATGATGATTGCGGGAAATTACATTGAAGAAATCCCGGACATGAAAGGGTTTAAAAAATAGTTTTAATTCGATGGCTGCATTCGATCTGTTAAAAATAATTGATAAATTCGAATAGATGGGTTGATTTGAAGTGAAATGTAGCAGAGGGAGGAACTCAATTGCTTCGACGTCAGGGATGGATGTGGCCATAGCATTGGAGGAAGCGTTAAGCAGTGCTTTAAGAATGTGCAGTGCGTGGGGAATTGCCTGAACTTTAGATATACTTGTAATAACGGTTCGTCAAATTTTAAGAAATTTCCTCAAATGAATCCACCTATGAACATTCTGAACATCCTGCAATGAATCCACCCATGTTCAGTGCAATCCATCCTGAACAACCATTCCAAATTATGCATGTTCAGGGCTTGGTTCCTGCTGACTTGCCAAAACGAAATGCTTTCCCTCTGTAATTTCCGGGCATGAAATATTTTGAGGACAGACGAAATCCAATTCCGTCTCCAAGGTTTTGTCAATACTCAAAATAACAGAATATGAGCTTGCTACGTTGGGCTATTCGCTGTTTTCTCTTCACTAACCTTGGGGATTTTTAATTAAGATTGATTGCTCTTAATAAGCAACTTCTTCCCAACCAAAAATGAAACGTGAATATTTAAATTACTGGCAAGTAGAAATAAAGTGAAGCGAGACAGATATGAAATAAATAAGCTAAGCTTGAGACACGCGATAGAGGTGGAGTGACTTTGGCGTTTAACTGTTGTTCTTAGTCGAAGACGGGGTCGAGAATTGCTACGAATTATCGGCGGTATAGTGTAGCATAGAAATCGAGACAGCCTCAACTCAGCTACGTTGATAAGACTCTGTAGGTTTGATATTATTGAAACGAGTTAATATATTTAAAGCGATATTTTGAGGAGAGTCAGTATATATTTGTTGTTATAGTAGTAAGTTGTACAAGAAATACAGTGTGTACGATCTGTCTTACGTCTCTTTGATTGACTTTTAGTGTTAGTACATTGAGTTTAGCTTTGGCACAAGAGGCGAATAGGAATAGTTTGTCCCCACAAACTAAACAGAATCTGTTCCAAATGCAACCATTGTCTCTTCATTCTCAAAAGGTCATGGCGGGGTGAGGTTTATAGTAGTTTTTATCGTTCACCCTTTCTTTTTCGATAAGATCGGTCTTTTGGATTCTGTCACCTGTATAGTCAACGAAACTCATTATGAATTTCTTTTGTCCAATCTGCCCATTCCAGCACTGCAACAGCGTGGATGTGTGGATAGCACAATTTTAATGCAAAAGGGAGCTCCTCTGCACATTTCAAATCCATTGAAGCAGCTGCTCAATATGCATTTTAGAAGTGACAGAATTATCAATCATCATTTCCCAACAGTCTGGCCGCAACGATCCCATGACCTGAACCCTTGCGATTTCTTGTTGTGGGTTACCAAAAATATGCTGTGTATGGTTCTCCGATTGCGAGCTTAGCTGAATTGAAAATTCGCATTATGCAACAAATTCACAACATCACAACTGATACACTACGATCTGATGTGGAACATACTGGTTTGGGCTTTCAACTTGTGGCAGAAAACGGTGGACAGCATACTGAACATTTCTTAAGCAAGTTGTAGCAGTTTATTCACGATTTCCTTTTCTTGGTGGTTTTATCACTTTCTTTTCTTTTTTTACGGTTTTTGACCTTTAGGATGATTAAAACCCGAGTTTTCCCTATCTGCTGTGGCACCAACTTGTCGTGATGGGCTTTGAACAAAGAGGGCCATAACAACATGCCCCAGCTTTTAATTAGCATCTTATGACTATAACAGTGCCCTCTATCGGTCCATTCTTGATTTTTTTTTCCTTTTGTAAAACAAATTATCATTGCTTCATCTACACTCAGATGAAATATTAAGTCATTCTGACCACGGGTTCTTTTTTTACAGCCTTTTGAAACTTTGACTTTAATTGTAATCAACTTGTAAAATTAATCCACTTGTCAAACTACAACTTAGAAATTACATGGAATTTATTTTGCGTTAATAAAACTCTAGGATTAGGAAATATTAATTATAGTTTACGATATCATAAGTAAAAATAATTTTAAATGCCATTATACGTGATTTGTAAATTTAATCAATGAAGATTTATGATTTTTGGTTTAATTATGAAAACATTTAAACTGAAATGAACTCGAGGAAATGAGCTTTTAAGATTGAATGAAGAATATTAAATGATTGTATAACTCTCTAAATTAAAATAATGTGTTTCAAATATGAACGATTATCTACAAAAATATATCGAGCCAAATATATTAACCCTTTGATAAAAATATCTAAGCTCTAAAGAAAATAATGACACGGGTATTTTTTATGAAATAAAAATATTATTTGTAATATCTTAAACATTCTTCAATAAATTATGATGCATTAATTGAAATCAATAGGACTCTTCAACAAAATGATGCATATTTTTTGACTTGGTAACGTTGTACCAATTCGCGATATTCTCATCATTAACCTCGGTATTTTATGAGCATTTGAATTGCATAAAATTGCTATTTCTTCCCAACCAAACTGAAACGTGATTAGGTAAATCAGAAAAAGACCGAAAGTGAATTAGAAATAATGATGTATAAATGAAATAGATTGAAAGGAAAATGAAAGAAGATAGAGGATAACGACTTGTTGATAAATATTTTTATTTGGATTGATGCAACTTAATTAGTTTTGTGAACTGAAGAGAATTTTAGTAAAAGTATTGAGCTACAAAGTTAATGTTAGTGAGAATTGCTGAATTCCGAACGAGTGAATTGGTAAGCTAAGATTTCATACTTAAATCATAATTTAAGATTGTTGAGTTAGATTGGGATTCAAGGGAGAACAACATTAGCTATTGTTCAATGACAATTAAATAAAAATTTGGTTTGTTTTTACGAGTATTCAATTGGAGTTCAGTAATTATTGCCTGATATATTCGATTAAAATATGGTACAAGAACAGAGTAATGAAGTCTATTATCATTTATTAAAAATAGTACTATAATAGTGGATAGTGGTCTTCGAGTTAATTCTGTATAAAATCGATATTTTTTCCGTAATCTAATTTCTTTTCTCGCTTAGGTAAATATTATTCTGTTTGGGAATTTTTTACGTTAAATACAAATAGCTCGAATGCACACAAAAAATTAAACATAATTTCGTATTACATGATACATCACTTCCATGTATTAATTTACTTTCAAGAAAATCTGACTCATTCAGAAAAATAATAATTTTGTAAATCATAAACTGTATGGCTCGGGAGGCAGTAGGAAAAGAATGAATTTTTCTGAAAATACATGGATTCTTACTAAACAAAGAAATCCATGAGTAAATTTCGGGAAATAAAAAAGGGCAGGTAATATTTTTGCTTTAAATTATCAAATTATTTATTTTTACAATTTATTACAAAAAAAGGATTTTATTGTTTTAATGAGCTTTCAACTATGCCCGACATCGGGTCATTCCGACATGAGCAATATAACTTTATGTCACCCTTTTGTTTAAAAGTACAGATGGAAAATGTACTCGTATTTTGTTTTCAAAAAGATTTGATATACACTAAGATTATAAAACGTGTATTTCACACCGAATTTTCAGTAAAGTAATAATAATTTTTTTACAAAATCAATGGCTGATGTGACAATTTAGTTCAACATTTCGTATATATCCCAAATTGCTTAAATTTGTCAAGATCTGTTAAATAATAAAAAATCGATAATAATAACAATTTTAAAAACTGACCAGCCATCTGTTTTCCCCTTAATCTTGTTTTACATCAACTAAATTTTTTAAAGCTTCAGTCTTGATTTAGTTTATATGAATAGCGATTACCAAATAAATAAATATTAAAAGAAAATGAGTAATAGGAACAAATTGAAGACGCAACAAGAGAGTTTTCCTCTTTCGTTCATATTGAGGATAGCCCCGAAACACTTCAGAATCTTCAAATCAAATCTTCCTTTTTATTTCCCTAAAAAGTTGCAATCTCGAATAAAAGCCAGTCCTATACCTGACTTAACACACTCAATGGCATCATTGTTTATGAATATGTAATAAATCTTAGGAGGGCGAAGTAAAAATGTCATTGAAAAGAACATCCTCTCTGTAGATTCCAAATTTGTGGCCAGCCGTGATAAGAAGACCTTGACACCAAATCTTTGATGAGACAAATATCTTACTTTTTATTCAGAAAATGAACTATTACTTTGACCCAGACGCTGCAGGATAGAATATTTTCCTCGAATGGCGGCCGCATCATGAAAATGTCATTGTTCTGAGAAAATTCTCATACAAGTTTTCACGCCGACATTATTTCCCGCAGGACCCGTTTTTAGATCTTTTCCCTCGATAAAGCTAAACCCAACCAGAAATTGCAATTGTGTTTAGATTTAATGCTGAAAACAAACATATCGCGAATTTTTAATACCTAAAATATTCCTTCGCAATATCCCATTCAAGATGCAGGATTTGCAAGTTAAATTCAATAGTGGTTTTGTAATTGTTTTGCGAATGTATTGTTCCTGTTTCATTTTCATTGGGAAACATATTATTGCGTTTTGAAAAATGGCATTTCATAGAGTTCTTTTGTATAAGTTTCTTAATTTTTGATAATAAGTATGTTGAGAAAAAGTAATGAATACGTTTAAAAGTATTTGATAGAATCGATTTGATTAAATAAAAATTCCATACTTGTAAGACCATTTCAGATTATATAAATTTATTTTGTAAAAGATATTGTAATGTTATAATCCATCATTTTCATATTTTATAATATTTATTTCTGTTTTAAAATTAACTTTTTTAAAGAAATATTGAGTAGTAAATTTAGAATATTTTATGAAGTAATGCTACAATCCTTATAAATTTCATACGGTCTTCAATTTCTCAACATCTTCTTTAAAAGAAGTGTAATGAATAGGAAATTAAAAATTCAAGGAATTAACTAAAAACTGGTGGCATTAGCGCTATTACCAACAGGAAGAAGTAGCGAATATGGTGAGCGTTAGATATTGACGCAAAAAAGTGATAGCGACCTTCTAAGTACATATATTCCTGAGACAGTTTTGCTGTTGATGAAATAAGTAAAAATTTCAAACTTTGTTTATTATCTTAGTTTATTGGGACGAAGTTTGCTGGAATGCTCAGCCCAGTTAGGTTCTAACCTCATGTCAGAATGGACTTCGTGAGCTAGCATTTCGTTGGTTTCTATGCTTAACCAGATGTTGGAAAAAATAGGCGAAATTATTTTTAACGACTAAAATTTTTCAATTGCTTCAGAATATTTAAGGAGAGCAGGTTCAAATTTAAAAAAGTAATCTTTGCGTAGGACGAATATTAGTAACCACTCCACACTTGTAATAAAGTTCTCATTCAGATAATTTTCTTAGGTTGAATAAATAAAATTTAAAGATTTCCTTGACTATGTTTGACCGGTTACTGACTGTGCGTCTCTATCTTTCAAAGACTAAGTAGAGAAGATGATGGTGAGAGTTGTTCATTAATGTCGCACTTGGAAATAACACGAGGTCCATTGGCGACGGACCTCGGAATTTTGAAGTGACGAGGACTACACTTGAGCTGGCACATCACTCTCCAAACTTCCTCACTTCGCCATTGGGTGGACTTGTGTTCTTGATTTAATGCGTATCAGCCCCACCAGAAGTCTGGTGGAATCAAGACTCGAACTCGTGACTCGACGAAACTACACCGGACGCGAGTTCGAGACCATGACCATTAGGCTACCACTGCCTTTTAAATTGCGAAGTGGGGCTTTGTTACCAATGAATTTTTAAATCGTGTCCATACATTAACTTTTAAATGCTTCGATGATGTTTTCCAATATCTGTTTCAAACGTAAAAGTTACAATGATTAGATGGAAACATAAGATATGGGTTTACAATTGCATTCAGTTCATAAAATTTTACTGTTATTTGCTGCATATTTTATTTTTATGTCTGATGGTGTAGTAATTACAGAGCGAGAAAATTCGAAGCAAAGGATAAAATTACGTAACGAAAAGAATTAACTGAAATTTCTGACATTTTAAAAGACAAAAATTTTTTTAAAACAAAGTAAAATTTATTTATACCTATAATACATCTCAATTAATCGTGAATATTTACATACATCCATTTAACAATGAAAAAATGTCTTAAATTAAAAGGGAAACTTGTTCTTTTTTTCCCCTAAAATTGCTAATTAACGTCGAACTTAGAACCAACACGAGGTCTACTGGCAACGTACCTCGTAATTTTGAACATCGGTCAAGTAATGAGGACGACACCTGAGTTGGCAACCCCTCTCCTAACTTCCACTCCACGCCAACGGTAAAACTTGGAGACTCGATAGATGTAAGGTGCCTCAACCCCTCTACACGGTGGGTTGCAGTGGTCTCAGGGCACGAACCCACGAGCCGACGGAAACAATGCCAGCCGATCATGACCAGTAGGCTACTACGGCCACCAAAAAAAAAACCTGCTTAAAACAAACATCATCACTAGTAATCCTAAATCATAACCACCATAATTTACATTTCATTTTCTACAGACTGAAATTCCCTGACATGTTTCATCGTGGCTTCACAATTAGAACTTATATTAAATGTCATGTACATTTTTGTTTCTAAAGCAATGTTTTTTTTATCTTTGTGGTCCAATATAATGCATACTTTTTAGTCTTCGGAAACCGGATGCTTGTGATCGCGAACTTGTAATCGGTGTTATTTCTGACGAGTCGCGGGTTTCAACTACTGGTGCACCTAAAGACCCTTCGTACAGCGAGGCTGATGCACTTTAAATTTGTCGAGGCTCGAAGTCCTCACATTAGGATCATGTGGAAGCTTGGAAAATTCATCAGTTCAAGTGCCAGCCTCGTTACTTTGTAATGCTCCGGATTCGTTAGTCATGATATGTTCTTAAATGTCTCTAAAATTTCAATCACCAAGTAGTTGTCAAGCGAACAGAAAGTCAGACAGTGAAAGAAATCAAAATAATTTTATATGAATATTCAAAACTCGATGTCAAAATGACAATGTCTGTTCTTTCATGCGTCCGAGTCAAAGACTAATACTAAGAATTATTACTTATCTTATAATACTTAATCGTATCCGAGTCAGTATCAAACTTTAACTCTGGGTCCTACTACACGTCTATTCTCTGATGATTATTCCACCCGAACATTGAATTTTGTAATCCCTCTTCTTATCTGCGAAGTCATATGTCTATTTTCGATTATCTCACTTCCATAATTTCTTACTATTAAACTCTTCACAGTTTATAAAATGCTATCTCATCAATCTTTTCACTAATTATCAATAATTCTATACTTATTTCTGTAAGTCATGGCTCTTTTATTGAAATATGTTCTCAAATCCAATAACATCATATGAAGGTCTCCAAGGTTTAATAGAAAGGAAATAAGTGAAAGAAACTCATTATAGCTGGACCAAGGTCCAAAATTACGAGGTTCGCTGCCCATAGACCTCGTGTTGCTTAAATGCATGATGACAACAAAATATTTATCTGACAACCACCCTTCATTGTTTAATTCTACTGCCATCTTTCCTTTTAAATGAATAGTCAACAATTATTAGACTCCAAATGATGATGCATAAGAACAAGATGAAATACTTTTTTATTCATTTCAAGAATAGGTAAGGTAGTTTTCTCTCAAATCCCCCTTAACTCATCAATTCTCAATTATGATCAACAAGTAAAACCTCACTTACCAATTCACTCTTCCAGATTCAAGCACTTCTCATAAGCAGCTGATTCTCACCTTAATACTTTATCGAAGATTCGAAAGATTAACTGCGATGCTTTAATACAACTTACAAATATTTATCAACCTATCGTTATCCTATGTCTCCCTTAGTTTTCCTTTATATTCTATTTCATTCATATATCACTCTCTCGAATTCGATTCACTGCACTTCTTATTTTCATCTAATTCACCTGATCAAGCTTCATTTTGCTTGGGAGTAAATTGTAATTAAATGCAATTCAAACTATTTTAAAGTCTCCGAGGAGTGAAGAGAAAATCTCGAATAACCCTACGTCACAGTCTAAAGCGAATTTTCAAAAAATAAAACAATACAGCTAGGCAAAATAATCATATCACGCCAAAATCATTCGCCACATTGCAATAATTTTACTCGTAATAATAATATTTATTTTTCACAAAATCTACTTGATTCGGTTTTAGATTCGAGATTCGGTTATCATTTTTATGATCGGAATAAATCCACGTCTCACCACCATCGAAAGTTTTGGATAAAAAGTAACAATTCTTTCACAAAATCTTTCACAGCCATGCATTTTTTTAACACGACATCAATCACTAGATATACAATAACGTATCGTTAAGTGTTATTACAAAGAGTGTTCAATGGATTTACTGCAGGAAAAGGCGAACGAAAAAAGCTGTTACGTGGTGAACAATTATTATTACATCGAGAGATGCAGCTGTTAGATAATTGACCTTCATGTACGTGTTAAGAGTGGGGTTGGTATTCACGATTCTTGCCTTGAACATCTTTTGGCTTATATTTTGGGCGTGTAACTTCTAGGCCATAGATGAAAGATTCAAGGTAAGATGGAAACAAATCATGTTTATGGGCAAAATTTGGAAAATTCTTTTTCTTAATAACACCTTAATGTGAGGTTAGACAAAAGGTTTGGACAAGTGAAAGTGATATTTTATAATATGACTCCATTGTTGTGCAGAACGGTAAGAAACAATGAGTAATATTTTATAATGAATTTAAATTGTAAAATGAAATAACAAAGTAGTATGAAATTTTTTTTAATAGAATTTGGCTTAAAATAAGAAAAGGTGGTGAATTTTGTTAAGGAATCGAATTTTAAAAATATAGATTTTTTTTTTATTATTATTTAGTGGTTTTTTTTAAGTTTCGTATTTTTATTTTAAGAATTTTATTTTTTTTAAAATTTTCATTTTTTTTTCATATTTCTTTAATAGTTTAGAATTACAAACAAGATTTCATTTCCAAAGGAAATAATAAAATATATTAAATCAAATGATATTTTTAAAAAGATTAAAACATCTCGTTGTGTGTGTGTGTATGTGCTTTTGAAAATTAAGTTTGAATGAGAAGCAAATTACGTTTGAATAACTTTTTACTTTTAATACTATTAAGGTTAAAAAGAAATTGTATTTTATATCATTCTCTCTTGATAATGAATTTATTTTTTCAAAATAATAACACAGACAGGCGAAATTGCAGTTTCTGAAAAATACAAAAAAAGTTTTCAGTGACTTGAATGTTATTTGGTTTGCTGATTTCTAAAATGACCTCCATTTTTTCCCATCACGTCAGGAATTTTTTTAAAAAATCGATATCAATATTTTTGCTAAACTCCTATTTGAAAAGGAATTCTCGGCTCAACTAAGCTGTTCTGGATCACATTCACGGTGCCTAGTTTAAGATTTTGTCTTTCCGACATTCTGTTATGACGCAATGTTGATTCGTATCACGGCTATCCCACTCGCAAATGAAACATAGGAACTTTGTATATCCACCTTGTTTTCCAAGAAGCTTGGAAGTAACTCTCACATCACCGCAAATGGTCCAACCTCGGTAGGTATGTTTTATTTTGTTGGAGATAAGAGGTAGGTTTTCATTGTGTTCGTTTAAATGCACCGAGTGTCCAAATGGTACAGATGCATACTGGCTTCCATGATGAGGGACAATATTAAGGCTCCTTTTCGATGGATCTATGAACAGCCTCCATTCACATTTATTGTAGGTCATATTAAATTTGCTTCTCAGTCTGGAAACATCTGATTAATAGACAAGGTTCTCGTCTTCCTCAAAATACTAAACAAATTCTTTTTCTAGATTCTTGCACCAATAAAAAGGAGGTTCCTTAAAAAATAATTTAAATATTAAATTCCTTAAAAATATTAAAATATAATTACGTGAAATCACTTTTTCTAATTAATAATTCCTTGAAGATTTTGTAGAATGAAAGTTTCGATTACAGAATGCGGGCAAATTATGATAATCACAGTTTTCCCTTCAACCAACACTTTTGGGACTTTAAGGTCTATTATTAAAGCCAAATTTCTTAGCTTTCTAGAACAGTTTTAATTTTGTTTCTCTCTTACATAGAACTTGAGTTATAAGCATTTTAATAATAGTCTTTGTCAAATTTTAGAACTGGAAGCAGCATTCTGCTACCGGAAATGGAACTTTAATGTTTGTTTTTCATTGATATTTTACATAATATTGCCATCAAAATATCTTCCAACTTGCAAGATGAATTTCCCAAGACCCAAAATGCAAATGAATCTTTTAATGAGGAAGTTTTTGTTTGTTTGAAAACTGTGAAATTGGGTGCATATGATGCAATTATACAACTTAACGAAGGACATCAAGGCTGCTTAAAAGTCTTAAATAATCTGAACATTGAAAATCCGGGCTACTTCTTTGTAAAGGGATACGAAAAGTTGGATTACAATCGAATCGGGGATTTGAAGCGTTATACAACACCTATTACATGTAAGAGAAGGAAAGTTTTAAAGGCCACCAGGAAGAAAAAAATAAGTTATTTAAGTAATACAAAGCGTGAACATTACAAATCAAGGACCTTTTAATGTTAATTTTTTATTTAATTAGGTAAGTTTTTGGGTTGAAATGTATTTTAAACTTTTTCTCAAAATCAAGATTTTCATATTTTGCTTCAGCGCAAAACATCGTATTGAAAAAAGTTTTGTATATAATAATATGAAACTTTCATGGAATACTCTATGAAAGTGAATTAAGGACTTGAACCTCTCCTATTGTTATAATTCAATTACTTTGCATTTTATTGATGATAAAAGTCATAATTTATCACAAAATTGTAAGGTTTTTCTGTATGTTAAAGTACAACTTCCTATAAATATTTAAATATCAGGGTTATAATTGTGAGGGAGGCACATATTCTAAATTAGATTCAATTCATCATTATAAAATATACAGAATTGAAATATCTTTATTTAAATTTCAGTTTTGGTGTTTTGCATAAGTGCCATTTTACTAGTATTTTCATGCATTTTTTTAGCTGAAATATTAAAACAATTTTTAATTTATGCAAATTTTACATTGTACTAAAGTTTTTAACCATATCTTATAGTATAATGTATTTAAAAAGTTATTTTTTTCAATTATTTACAAAAATCCTCTTCGAAGGTAGGCGGATACCTTAAAGCAGACAAATGAGCCAAGATAAGGATTTGAGATAAGGATTCGCCCTACGCGATTGGTAGAGAGAAATTGTGACGGCGAATGAGGGACGACCATGGAGAGGTGTCTCAGAATGGTTTCACCACCAAAGAAGGAAGGTCAACCACAGAATGAAGAAATTCAACCCTGAAAAACATTTTTGGTAGATGTTCATAAAAATTCAAGTAAAAGTGAATTTTCAAGAAAAAGTGACATGATTGAAATTTTCAATATTATTTTTGAAATCAGCACCAAAATATACATAAAATTTAGTCATTCATTTCCTTGTATTTTTTCCATCGCAGATCTGTGTAATGAAAATAATGAATTTCCTGTAAACATAATAAAATCATGCACGATATTTTGTTTC
>BMAW01112799.1:0-74904 GCA_019974015.1 Nephila pilipes
TCGGAACACACAGTTCTGATTAGAGCTACTGTAATTACGTAGATCCTTCCATGGCAATAAGATAGCTTAGGGAAACTCCGAAATAACTTAATGACACCCTACGCTCTTTAAATATAGGCAGGATCTGTAAACATGACCCTGACATTCAGCAGAAGTGTAACGATTCTGAAACAGACGGCCTTGTAGGCGAATGAGGAAAGCCCACTACTTCCGTTGAATTCAAGGCGGAACACATTTATGGGGTGGACACTATTAACCTGTTATCAAAATGGATTCAAATAAAATTTATTTTTGTGCCGATGAATAAAAAAAAGCAGTAATTATTTCCTACGTGAAACTCAGACATGAGTTCTTATGTGGAAAATAATTATATGATTATCAGTGGCACTGGATATATATTTTATTAGATTTATATAACAATCTTTTTTTATTATTTTTTTGCTCTTCGATTCGAGTTCCAATTTTCAGATTCTTAGTAAAAAGACTGATGCGGTTTTTCAGGAGGAATTTTGTGAAACATTCTGACAGACACACGAATGCATATTTAATTTACAAATTGTATGAAATTTTCGATTTCATTTAATGCCTAGTATATCCAAGTATTTTGTTTTAAAATATTCCTATCTGTAACATATCTCGGATAACTTCAATAATATTTTAATCATAAATTATTATTTGTTGATTATATTTCGAGTAGTGGAATAACTGTTGCTGCTCGTTTACGCTTAGTTCAAATTTGAATAACAATCTCATCATACTCTCATGTATTATAATATAATCTTAAATTATTTATGTTATTTATTAGAACATCTCATTTTAGAGGTATAAAGATTGATAACGAAACTGAAGGACATAAATGGCTGTAGAAATTGCTCAGGTATTGAACTACCGCCGAAATACGAGTAGATTTTTAAATGTCCGGCAATTTTAAAAGGGTAAAACTTCATGGGCGAATCTCGGGATGGAAAGTTGTATCCTAATAAAATCATTTAGCTAAAACAGTCATTTTAACTCATTGTATTATTTAGAATACTCTGCAGACATGACAAAAATAATCTTTAAAATAACTAAAATTTACATTTATCTCCACTTTTGCTCTAATATTGCTTTGGTTTTTACAGGTTCAGACGAAATGCGATGATTTTTTAAGTTTTGTTGGCTTAGTCAGTTTTATTTACTAAACAATTTTTTAACAGTATTTAAAGCTATGAGACATAATATTTAAAATGAATGTGAGATATTAAATAGGCTATGAGAACTTTACGTGAAAACCAAGTTCAAATAAAACAATATCAACTTTCTAATGGCTCGCATTTTTGAAAAAAAAACGAAGCCTATAATTAATCAAAAAGAAATGGGTACCAAGCTTTTTTATTTGATGATTCTATTTTTTGAACAAAACAGCTAGATATAGAGGTAATTTCGTGAATAAAATAGGAATATCTTTCATTAAAATTTTTGCTGTCAGTAACTGTATTTTAAACTCAGAGTTTATTCTGTTACAAGTAATGAATTAGGAATATTCTTTTAGGCTGTAATTATGTTCTTTGAAAAAAACTAGCATTTTGTGACCTGAGTTCCATTCTAATTCAAGTTACTCTCAGTAGATAAGTTCGGAGCAAGTGACAATCAAAAAGAAAAACATGTAATTTACATCAAATAAGTTATTTGTAATTGCATAAAATTAGAAGGTGGTAAATGGTATTGAGCAAATATTAAACTACAAATATCTTTAATTATTTAAGAGAAATACATAGAATTTTGATTAAATTTCAAAAGGACGCAGTTATCCATAATTTACTGATATTATTGATTTATACTCAGAGGTTTAAAATATCATATTACCATATAGTTAATTATTCTAACTATGCTACATGAATTTATTAATATTTAAACTAATTCTAAATTGAAATATTTTTATCACTCCATTTAAAAAAAAAAAAAACAGATTCTAATCTGAATGATATATCATTTTCACTAAATCAACCCCTTTAATACATTTCTGTGGACATTTTTTATAATGTTAAGAATTTATATATTAAAGCAAAAGGATGTGATTGTGATTGTGAGATTTTTCATTTTTCTTCATTAGTTATTATTGATTTCTCAAATTCTTCGAGAAACTTCATGAACTTTTTTCATATACATTTTAATCTCTTTCTTACTCCCCCCATATTTAAATTAAATTTCACTTATAAGTGAAACGTATTGGAACAAATCTCAATCTCTTATCAATTTTTGTTTAGTTATGAACATTAATTATTTCTTTTTTCATGTAAATAATCTTAATTTAAATCAGTATTTTGTCGCTTAGCCCTGTCTCTTTTATTTAGCGTCAATCCTCTCTAGTAACTTTTAGATTAATGCAATAAACAGTAAGACAAATGCATGCAACAATTTTCTTTCTTAAATGAATTAAACCTAGTTAAGACTTCCTTTACTTAATATTACAGAATATGACATTATTATATTAGGATGTACTGAAGTCAGAAAAACGCCTCAATATTCATATAAGTTAGAGTTTTAGATATATTCAATTAGAAATATTCAATAAACAAACCATTTTTAAATTTAATGCAAAATGTGTATCTAATCTTATAAATTAATCTACCGGAAGAAAGTATAAGATGCGGTTAGTACAAGAAAAAAAATTAAATGATTGAAACGGAAATTAGTATTATATAAATATATGATATTTTGAATATAATTGTAATTTTCTAATACGATATTTATATTGTATCATTTATCTGAAAAAGTGTTTAAAGTTTGCATTATGATATCTTGTACTGTATGGAAACAACGATATTATATTTCTTCTAACAACTTATCCAAAAATGATGAACGATTAGATTTATGTGTATAACATTTTTTTAACTTTAAATGCATTAAGATTCTTTTATGATATATTACATCTATAAAGATCATACACTAGATTCACGTTTTCGTGCAACTGATCCACACCCTGGCAATGAGTTATCCTATTTATATAAAATTGAATTATGAGTATCTTATATTTTCAATGTTCTTCAAATATCATAGAATATCAATGGTGACCAAGCGTTCCTTAGCTATGATTAACTTGTCTTCGTTTCTTTCATCAATCCAGTGAATGCAATAAACATTTAGATTTATATCTGTGCAGCAATTGTGCTCCCTAAACTAATTAAGCTCTTCTTAGTTCCTGTTAGCTAAGTGAAATGATGTTAGATATCGCTAATTATTCCCTTTTTTCTTGCAGCTGATCAGTCCACCTCCTGAGATATCGCATGAGGGAGTACGTCGCCGCTCGCCATCACCAGCACCGAAGGGTGGAGCCCAGCGAGGGTGATCAGACGTTGCCGAGCAAGAAGAGTCGATTATTCGGACGTGAATGTTGAACCTGCTGTGTTTTGGGTTTGTGGTTGGAAACTCGTGGCATTATACTGGCCACGCCTTACCAGGTAAGTAGAGACCACTCACTATTATCCATCCTGCGAATTTCTGTGAGACAGACATCGTAGTTACCATCCTTAACAAGGATGAATTGTGTCGTATACAATAAGAGAGATCTAACTTGAAGAAGTATAGCTTGAAAAAAAATTTGCAAAATTCTTAATTGTTTTAAACTACTGAAGATATCCATAAGTATAGACATTCCGATGTGATAGCCTGTATTAAATTTGCAGAATACAGGGTTTTTATTTTTATTATTATTATTATCATTATTATCCAGAGAAACTCTTGCTTTTGTAATTCACTCGAATTGATCTTTGAGCGCCGTTTTGCAATTTCAGAAAAATTCTGGAACGCTATTGAAGACGAGATAGCTTTTAAATTTCTGTAAAGACCTTTTTTATTTTTTTTAAAAAAAAAAAAAAAAAAGAAAATTATTTTTAAAAAGCTATTCGAAATTGGTATTGACTTTCTAAAACATTATACAAACCATGGTCATAAAGATATTTTTTTTTAAAAAATCGATGCCTTTCGATAGGCAGCGAATGTAGTTTTGAAGTGTTAATTTCCTTAACTGATTTTAAATTATTCTGTAAATTATCTAAATAAGTAGTTGTTTTTAAGCAACTTCTTGGATTTAATGTTTTAAGATACTAATTTTATGCCTACCATAATCGTACTTAAACTATAATACATTTCAAAATTTTATCTACTGTATTGGACAAGATATGATTTCATAAATATATTACTTTGGGATTTTGTTAATTTTCAAAGATTATAAGAGGATTTATTTACTTATATATCTATGGATTTGAAGATTCTGATCCGAAATTATGGAAACATTTGCGAAGAATCGTTGATGTTTAGGGAAATTAGATAAAGTTTTGAATTCGTCCTGTAATAATGTAACGTAGAGCTCAATACGAGTATGAGATAAACTTTTTATGGAGTCACAGATTTTGATCAATAACAAAAATATTCTTGAGATTTTGTGAGATGAAATTAAGTTAAAATCTCAGTTAAATTCACAATTACGTTTATTTTGTATACTGCATAGGCAGTTTTGTATATGATTATTTGTTTCGATAATATATTCTTTTCGACCGAAATTCTTTTTGAGGGCATGAATATTTTTTATTTGAAAGCATAAGGTATCTGAAAAAATTGTATTTTGATAGCTCTAAGGTAAATTTTTTGTACATTTTCTGAGCATGAATTAGTTCCTGAAAATTTAAGAAAATAGGACTGGTATAGTTATAGAATGAAATTTTTAACTATACACGAGTGAAGAACTAACTATATAAGAGTGAAGGAAAGATAAGTTTAGGAAAGAATTTCTTGAATTGTCTTTCCTTCACTTTTATATAGTTAGTTAAAAACCTTATAAGAAACTAGACATATTTAGAATAAAAAATTGTGTCCAAAATTTCTTTAACAAAAGTAACTGTTCAAATTGAGGAAATTTATTTCAACTATTATTCCCAGGATCCTCATTGTGAAATATGCCTATGCCGTTTCTGTCAAGAGTAAATTACCGTAAAATCTTTAATAGAGAAAATGCTAACATTTTGCACAGATTAAACAATTTACATATTGAAAATTCTCAACAAATTCATAGAAATGATATAATACAGCATTTTGTAAAGCAAGAGCAAATTAGAAAAAAAGATGTTTTTTTATGTATCGAATATTGATCTATTTGTAAGTAATGTGGTTCTTTATCATTTGATTAAGTTGTGTAATTTTTGATGAACTATTTTAATATGAAAATTTATAGACTGTTATTTATTGAAAGATATTGCATTCATGCAAGAAACGTATGCATTTAAATTTCTTTGTAGGAAATGTTTCTTTTTTTATTTTTAAGTAGAAGCAAATAATTATTTTCCTTCGTTTTCGAAGATATTTTAAAGTTATCTAAATTCCGAATATTCTGATAAATATATTTAAGTAAATTTAGAAAATAATTAAAGATAATAAAATAAAAAAAAATTCCTTTGGAAATGTGACATCTTTTTGCCTGAAACATATGTAATTACTCAATTTTCTGCAATACCACGGAATAAAAGTAACTTTGTTGTAATATTTATTTAGAAATCTAATAGATTCGTTTAGTAAATTTTTATAAGTACATCCAATTGGAGGCAGTATTATTTTATAAATTTATATTCATTATTTTATTTTATCTATAAATTTTACCAATATTACTAAAGGTTTGAAAAAAAAGGAAAACCAACATAAAGTCTTATTTAATTTATTTAAAATGTAATTTAATTTTGTAGATTTTAGAAGTAAAGTGACGTTTATTGTATTATATTTTTTTTATTAGAAAAACCGTTTCTTTTAAGATCAATATCTGCTACTTAATACCGCAATAAACTAACTTTAATGTTCTGGAATCAGCATAATCTATAAAAATAGTTAGTAAAAGGAAACTTTAAGAATCAAAGAATGATATTAGATCATTTAAGCAATAAATTATATTATACGACTGATTTACTATTTCGTACAATTGTTCAAAACTCTTGTTTTATGTTCCAATAGTTGATATTTTTTCAATGATATTGAAATAATGAAAAAAGTTTTTTCATTACATTTTCATGCTTTCTTTTCTATTAAAAATTCTGTTAATAATGAATATATACTTGGATGAAGTTCTCTTTTGGGGGAATGTCGAATTCTTCAGATTAATTATAACTTTATTTTTTTGACAGAAAATAAACTTCTTATTTCTGTACTCAATTTTTGTATTAGATTTCTATAAAAAATATTTTAATAGTTTTTGTTAAGTGTTTGATACCCATCCACTTTTTAAGAGTTTGCAGAAAATTGGTAAAAATGTGACGTTAACGAATAAAATAGGAATCCTTAAGGCTCAACAAATTTTGATACACATATTGCGAAAATTAAAAGGTTTTCATAAGCCATTAAATTAAGTACAAATATTTCTAGTACATAAATACGTTAGATTTAAATAATAAAAACAAGGAAGCACCAGTTCGACATAGATTTTCTGGTGTTTTCATAGATTTTCAATATATATATATATAAACTCATATTTTTATATAAAACATTTTTAAAAATATCTAATCAACTTAGTTTAAAAATAAAGTATGCATTATTCATATGCTTCGCTTAATTGAAAACGTATTGTAGAAGATGTGAGGTGATATCGATATTTTTTGCTTGAGGAGTATATGCTTACAGCATAATATAAAAAAAAATACATCTGCAGTAAAAAGTCAATGAGAAGGAAATTAACACAATCTAAATATAAACATGTAATTTATGTTGTATTTATATTCGTTTTGACTGAACTTAAACCTCTAAAACAAAAATAATAATTATACTTGTAGCTGTTAAGAAATTAACGAATTATTTACCGGGTCGTTTTAAAATATTGTTAGGGAAGAAGATGCGAAGGGTATTATTAGAAAGAATGTATTATTAATAGGATAGAATATATTAATAAAAAAAATACACAATAATGATGGTAATAGAAAAGCTTCTTTCAAAAATTAACTGAAAAATTTCTTTTCTGATAAATTTGTTTCTTATGCTTTTGAAGCATGGAACATCATCTTTTTTTTTCTTTGAATATGAGCAGAGTTGTTTTCAGTCATTTAAAAAAAATACGGTTCTCTTAAACATAGGAAAAATAACATATATGTTATTGTCCAATGTTAATCTATTAGTGTTTTTGATTACTTAAATTATTTTATGAAATTAATTTCTTATTTTCTCCATCTTTTATCATTTTTTATAATTATTGTTAATTAATATCACATTTAAAATAACAGCAATTTAGTACAAAAATTAAAGTTAGTTTATGAACTTAGAAAATCATTATTGAAAATGAACTAAATTTTAAGAGTTCTCTATTAAATTTTGTCATTAAAACTTACCTAAACACAGGACACACACACACACACACACACACACACATATATATATATATATATATATGTGTGTGTGTGTGTGTGTGTGTTCTGAGTTTGTTTTTATTTATAGTTAAGACTGATCTATTAAAATTAAAACTGATCTATTTTTATTCAAAATTATTATCGAAACAATTAAAAATATCTAAATAATAATTGTGAATCAAATAAATAATCAATGAAACCTTTATCTGAATAACTATTTTCAGATAAAGGTTTGAGTAAAATTTATTTTATAATAAATAATATGTGCTAAACTTAATTTTATTTTTCTCATATACATTAATAAGTCTTTCGAAAACAAAATTTGAATTATTCAGAATTATCATATTTTATAGAATATGTAAGTAGCTCTATCTGCAGTGTAATTAATATTATTTGAGATTCTTGAATTTGGTAACTTTTTGAGCATTTAAAAGCATAACTTTTTTCAAGAATTGATATAAATTACTGATTAAAATTTAATAATTCCCTAAAATTATTTTTATAATTTTTCACTTAATATTTTTTAATTTTTGTAACACGTTTAAGTAAATTGGGGAGTTGGAATATAAAACATGGAACGTTGTTTCTCTCTCTCTCTCTCTATTTAGGTGACAAAATGACTCGTAGAATTTTATCTTAAAAATCAATATTGGATTAACTGTTATTATCTCTAGTTAATCTACTAGAACCACATTCAACGAAACAATACAAATATACAAATGGCCATTTTGTTGTAAGACAAGTAAATACACGTGGATAATGTTTTTATTATCATCCAGATTTTCCATTTGAAAATTTTTATCAGAATTTCTTCATCCCCTGACCTTCGATAAATATTATCTGCACCCCTAGAAACTCAAACATGTTCGAGGTTCTCTATTATCTATTCATAATATTGCAAGCGAAAATGGCATAAGTAACAATGGAAGACAGATGTATATATTTCTTAAAAATTTGAAATTTTTTTACATATTTTGTTAACAAAATTAGTGTTAAATTTTGGGTACAATTTTATAATTGTTTTCCGAAGGCAAAGAAAGGATATGCTTGTTGGAATTTTTTTTATAAAATTATCCAAAAGAGAAAAACATATGTTAAGTTTCAGTTTATTAATGTGCAGGATTATTAATGTGTTATTTAATATTAAAATGAAATAAACGTTTCCTAATTTATGAAGGTGTCATTCAATGTGCGTGAGTTATATATTAATTTTAGTTCACTATTAATTTATTAACACATATTGAACTATACATAACAGTTGTTAATTTTATTAACTATTATTATATATACCTTAACTAACACTTAAGTTCCTAAATTTTCTGTGAATAATAAATTTTTAAATAAAATTTTTGATGTGTTGATAAATATTTAATCCATAATTAATTATTATATGAAGACATCAATCAAATCAAAGCAACAATAATGCAATTATTTCAAATATCTCATGTTCAAAGAAGAAAGTTTATGTAAAGTGTGTTTGTATGCCACATAATGTTTGTATATTGAACTTAATTTTTAATAACATATTATAACACTTGAAATTCTCTTAAAGTTCTTATTGCACTAAGTAAAATTTTCACAAAAAATAAATTATTTTGCTGTACATCGGTACTTGTAATACCTTGATAAATCAATATTTAAGAAATTAAAAAAAGACTGAAGATTATGTTAAATTACTTAGAATTGGAAGACAGTTATGTGACTGATATTTTTCGCTCTACACCTTCAAAATATTTCTTCTTAATCTGGCGTCTTTTGCATTTATATAATTCATTCTTTATTTTTTGTTATCCCTTATAAAGTCATTGTGCAAAAATCAATTTCCTGTAACGTCGTGTGTATTTTAGATATTTCTTTATATTTTAATCAACTTAAGCTATTAACGCAATTGTTTTGTAACTGAATTTTCTAACTGAAACATAGATTAGATCTCATTTTGTTTCACCAAAAGAACTATTACTAAATCCTCTATCTGCAGTTGTAATCAAGAGGACATGTTTCGATCGATTTGTTACAAAATAAAATACACTGATTCAGTTATAATAATTTGAAATAATAAATAAAAATTTTAAGAAAATGTTGAATATGATTTAAATTTTATTTAAACCTAATACACCCAATATATTTTCTTAAAATATAGAAATAAGGCAAAATGTTTACTACCCAAATAGTATAGAATGAATTTAAAGCATGATACCCCATCTATCACAATATGAATCTGTATACATTTTCAGTTTAAAATAATTTGCAATTTTACTTTATGTTCTAGGAAGCATATGATCAGGTTTTATACAAAACTGTCAACCACGGCGAATAAAAATCTCGCATTTTCAATGAATAGACTTATTCATTCTACTAAAAGAGATTGTTCGATTAATTTACACGGTCTTTGGTCCCTTCATTTCACTTATACTCTGTGCAGATTTTACAAAACTGAGATAAAAAGTTTTTAGACAAAACTCAGGGTTCAAGGGCAGGCTAGCTTCAAATATTGTATGACATTTTTGTTAATCTAAGGTTATCTAGAAAATCATATAAGTTTCCAGCGTTTTAAAATAACGTTCATAGCATTTTACCCATACTTAGTTTTAGCTCATTCTGCTATTTAAAAATTATTAAATATAGGTAAGTTTTAGTAACAGTTTTCTTTTTCTTTTTAAGTATGATGTAAATATAAGGAATAATATTATATTGTGTTGAATTGCAATGCATAAGATTCATTTCTTTCATCTCGAACTGGAGTTGAATAATCAATGCTTGAAGATATTAAAATTACTGTTCTAGGCTTCAAAATAATATTTATATTTATTTGATCTCTTATTGAATTACTTATACTAACTTTGAATTTTATTTAATGGTTTTCACCCATTTCAGTTTGAAATCGAAACTCTATAATAATTGTCTATGCATAGTAGTAATAATGTGTATAATTGAACTAATTTTAATTAGTAAACCAAGCATTTTAAACTAATTCCCAATGAAAACATATATTGTTACATTTAAAGTAAAATAAATTTTTCTCTTCTACTTAATTTCTTTGAAATATTGATGACCCATCTTCATATTTTCCGAAGCTAAATTGTATAACTATATCCTAATTAAATATTTGAAATAAAAATAATGAGAGCGTAATAAATTTACATAATGAAATATTAAAATTCATGCTCTTCACACTTTACCCTATGCCACTATAATAATACTATTGTTTAAAACTTTAACTCTGCTTTAAACATCTAACTTTAACTCTAAGTCAGTTTTAGTCTAATTTACCACTGTACGACTTATATTTTGAATAACTACTGTTGTTGTCCATGCACTTTTCATTCAAAATAGAATTTTCTGATGGATTCGCTTAAAACATCGTGTAGAAAAGAAAAGAAGGTGGAATTACCCAAGCAAATGTATATGATTAATTAAATAAAACATATCGCTTTAAGGAGTTAGTGATCGCTTATAATATTATTTTACACTGTCTAAATTTTCAACGAATATATTTATTTATTACTATATTATGTGCACCCCAACTTTATATCAGCTACTGGTTAATGCTAAACTATTATTCAAGGGCACTTGGATAATTGATGTTGTCTAGAAACAAACAGTTCTCTTTATTTATATTCTTACCACATTTTGAAAACAAGAAAATATTTACTGATTGATCGGCCAGGTTACTTTAATCATAAAGTGCATAATCTTATGTAAGCAAACAATTATAAATGTTTTAATATACCCCAAAACTTAAACCTTATGACTAATTACTTGGTAAGTAATGTCATTTTTCTTCATAGTTCCAATGACTGTTTTAATTGAATACCGGTTAATTATATCTATATTCTGATGATTGATTTATTTAATTAACGTTGCCTTATGAATAAATACACGAGAGCTATTGACTATATGGACCTTTTATTATGAACTCCCAATCAAGTGACAAAGAAAACACCCTGCCACCTAGCCTCTCCAACAACTACATCGCGCCCATGGAGCAATTTTCAGCTCCACTAATTTAATTTTCATTAGGCCCAATGTACAGTGGGATTTTAGAGCCATCTGGGCAATGATCCCAGGACTTTATTGGGAACGCTCGCCGCGAATTAGCGACTCACACCACGCATAGGTTACTGGTGGCTACAATCTCTATTTTTACTTTATTCATCTCTGATGTACCAGTTTTATGCTGAGAAATATGTTCGCTGTTAAAATAATCCGTTCATTACTTGTAATATAAATTTCATCTGCTACTATAAGAGTAAAATGTAATTGCAATATAAATAAGATTTTAATCAGTATTGAATTTAAAATTTACGAACTAAAATTAACAAAGTGTTAAGATCAGTGTTTAAATATTTGGCTATCTTGCTTAATTCTTTCCTTAATATTGAATACAATTAATGATCTTAAGGAGATGTAAAGACAAGGCTTTGTTATTAATACAGGTAGCCATGTAACAAGTACATACATTTATCGTAAACACAGGAACCTGCTCTGATCACTCTTATTTTACTTTGCTCACTTTTAAAGATTCTGTTCTGTTCAATTATTTTCTTCTTCCAATAAGACTAATTAATTTTTCGAATTTCCTTGAGCAAACAGAATTGCATTTTCTACTCGATTGTAAAACGGTTTTCTTGCTCTTTGTCGAAATGAGAGATTAATGTTTCGATAGCACTACCTTCTAGTAAATGAATATTGTTAATCACCCTCGTAAATTTTACTCAGGTTTAAATTATAATACAATTACTTTATAGGTTTAATGCAATTTTTCACTTAGAGAATTTTTCAACTGAAACTTCTTTATTTATCCCATTGTCTATGCAAGTTGTTTAATCATTCTGTTTATTTTAAGACGAGGATTGGTTTTGTTTGAATTCTCTTGCTGAACGCTAATCAAATAGATAATTTAATTTTTTGTTTAAGATAACCGAAATGACATCATCAAGGAAAACCGGGCTTATTTTATATCTACTTTAAATAATCCTTAATTTTATCAAATTAAAAGCAGTGGAAGGCACATAGTTTAACATTGAGATATCTGAATGTTCAGTATCAGATTTACAAAGAAAATCAGTTTTGAGAACATAAATAATTATGCATGAACGATTAATAATCAATAGCTATTTTTACAAATGTAAGTCATGCACTTAACTTTAGCTACATATTGCTTAAAAGTCTACTGCATTTATAACTTTGAAAATTTTAAGAAGTACTTAAAAATATAACATTCTCTTTCTCTCCTTCCCCCCTTTAGTTTCTCTTTCTCTCTCTCTCTCTCACTCTCTTTATATATATATATATATATATATATATATATATGTATGTATGTATGTATGTATGAATATGTGAGTAATAATTTTACTCTTAAACTCAATTTGAACTATATTAATTACTTAAATAATTTACTTAATTACAATTAACTAGTTTACTTGAATTCAATTTTGTAGTTTATCCCACAGTTTATACGTTCATCTTTACTTTCTAATACAATTCCTTATAACGCTTTTAATTTATATTTCGAAAAATGCTTAAATCGACATTTCCTACACTCCGAACTAGTAGGCATATTCCCTACTAGACAATACCTAAAGATCCTTATACCTAATATGATGTTATCTCAAGGTATCTTCACTGGATATATATATATATATATATATATATATATATGCATAATATTCTATTCCATGCAAGAATGAAATGTATTTTGTGTTCTACATAAATACTTCGCATAAATGTTTTCAATATATTAATTATTATATTGAGATATTTTAAACGTGATCAAGAAGGAAAAAAGTACTTACTTTATGACAAGTTTAATTCACTCTTTTTAAAATTAGAAGGAATGAAAATCACACTTTAACATTGATATATTTATATACTTATCTAACTATTTACGTAAGGAAAATAAGGTTTATATACATAAATAGTTATATATGAGCAATTAGTAACAGCTTTATTTACTCATTTACTTTTCGAAACTTCTTACATAACTTTTAATGAATTTTAGAACCTTAAAAATTTGTATACTTATAAACATATAATTCTAGACATTGAACATAATTATAACATAATTAAAATTTCAATTTAATAACATTTTAAAAATTTAACGTTCTTTGATTTAAATATCTCATATTTTTTATACAAATATTGTGTAATAATTGAAATTTTTTAGTGTTTATTGGAAAAAAAATATATGTTCAATGCCTTTTAAATGTCAGTTTTATGCAGAAAATATCACCGACGTGGATAAAGTAGATTTTGAGAAATGTATACCAGAATCCTTAAATAACCCATTTTGAAAACTCGCAAATACAGATATTCTTCTCTACGGTGTGGCACGTTCGTTTATAATTTCGAAATTCAATTTTCCAGCGTTATGTGTCTCAAATTCATTCTCATAAATAATACATCTATGAAATCAATGAAGTGCCCTCTAATTTTCAACAACAAAATAAAAAAAAATTCCAAACTTTGAAGCGCTTTACGTCTCAGTTATTTTAAAAATACAATATTAATTCTTAAATTCTTTTGCGTAAATTTAGCTTTTCAGGTATCTTGGAGGTACTTACGTGATTCAAAATAAGATCAGATACCATTAATATTTTCGAAATATACATTTTTATTTTATGAATGTCCTATTATTTTTATTACGTAACCGTGAAGCACATTACATTAACGAGAAATACTTTTGTTCAATACCATAATCGCTACTAAAACAATTTTAATGCATGTAAAACGTATTTCAAGTACTGTTCCACAAAGAGTAATTACTAGTGATCAACTGAACACTTATGCTAAGATTATTCGCAGACAAGTCTAAAAATTCAAACCACGATATGATGGTACTTTCTATAGCTACTGTAGACAAACGACGTAATATATTAAATTCAAGAAACTGTATAAATCATCAGTGATATTGATCGCTTTATTAACCAGCATATATTACCGTGCCATTATACTAGTTAATGTTCTTCATATTCAGTACGAAGTAGATTCATATAGAAGTTTAAAAAGCAAAATCGTGATCGATTAGTTTCAGACGATTGGAACTGATTATTTTCGAGACGAAGAACATGCCCTAAACTGAAATATGTTAAATTTCAATGGTAGCTTATTGCCAATGCTATTAAAAAGTGTTTCCGAGGGGGGGAAATGCGAATTGCTTTAACGTGTGGAACATTTTTAGCGTTAGAGGTTAATTCAGTACATGAAAAGATTTAGCACTTGATACCATACCATTTTCAATTCAGTTCTATGTCGTGACGCATAATGCGTCACCGACATTTAAATTACGCATGATTTTCTGTATTATATTCCTTTAGTTAGATGTGGCAAGCCAGATAGCTTCCATTCACCCCAGAACTGTTAGGCCCACACACCTTACCAGAGGTTCGTGGTTTTTTACTCCTCTTACCATTTTTGAATGTAATAACCGCAATTTATTATGAGGGTCGTATTACCTCATCATTTCGAAAAAAATTCTGCTTTAGTCAAGTGGTGCCTGTGATTTAGTTTAAAAAAAAAAAAAAATTGCAAATTTTTTTCTATAATGGATCACGTTTTAACGAAGCCCAAATAGATAAAATGGGCAAAAATATGTAGTACACCAGTCTCACTTTATCTCTAAAAAGTATTTAAATCGACACTTGTAATAAACTGAAGTAAAATTTATACGACACAAATTTAAAGCTTCTTAACTTATCAATTGATTTTGAAGTGTATTTAAATATGAATTAAAACAATATCTGAGGGTAGGATTGCACACATTTTTAAAACAAATGTGAAACTTCGGTTTCCGACTCGCTTCAATTCTAAAATAACATGGAATGAAACTCCAATGAATGGTAATAAAATTTATATCAGAGATTAACTATTTTTTATGTACAGTCTTTATGTGCATTTTAGAAAAAAGTCGAAAATAATAATGAAAAAAAAAATCAGAATGTAGATATAAGTATACATTGTTTTAAAAACATTCATAAGTTGCTGTTCTGTCTCTCTCATTATTTCTATAAGTTAAAATCTCCAGGAAAACTACTTTGAATAAAATAAAATTTGGATGAAATAACTAAATTGCATATATTTAGCCTATTTATGACATGCACTTAATAAGATCTAAATTGTTACTGAAAATAAAATAAAATATAACAGATTATCAAAAATAATTCTTAAACCACATTTTTTGTTTCATTTTCTTAGCATTATTCTCACTTTTTTTATTATAATTATTACATTTTATAGGAAAAACTTTTGATGACATTAAATTTGCGTAAAATTCGAATATATATGTTTCCTGTTATGCATTTCCATAATTTTGACTAAAACTAATATTTTAAAAACTTAATAATCCATTTCTCTAATGCAATTTCTTTAATTAAATAAGCATTTGATCACTTATTCCGAATTTCCGAATTAGGTATTATGTATTTCTAAATTTCAATGTAAAAATTTATGGATTTCCTTTAACTAATATCTAAAAATATGTTTTAGTAATGCATTCTATCAGAATATCTTACTTAAGATAAAAATAAAAGAGCAATTGCTATTTGATAATTAATTGTACGTAAAATGCATATGAAAAAGAATAAAGTAATACAAATTTTGTAGTTTTTTCCCCCTGTTCATTAATAAACTATAAGAAAAAAAACGAAACGAATTTAAGGAGATGAAAAAGTAATTGATATCTATCTTAAGAATTCTTAGTTTTACAGAAACTATAGATTACTGTATAACTAGAAACTCTTGATTGAGATAAAATTTCAAATAATGAGTTAATTTTTGAAATTTTTTAATCTTTTAAAAACTATGATTTAATGAATAACTAGAAATTCTGGACAGAGATAGTGTAGATTTCAAATAATTAGAAAATTTTAATAACGCCATGTTTGAGTTCCTTTACAGTAATTTTAAATTGATACACTTTTATACATAAATGTAAAAAAGTGCTAAAGTATCATTGAAATAATAGTTCTTGATATGTAGTCTCACTAATAAAATACTTTTGATTCCCAATACATTTTTAATTTACGTTTGATCTATTTTTAAATTTATTTGTGCTATGTTCTTTTAATTCCCTTACCACATAAAGTTAGGTTAGTAAATAACTAGAAACAAAAAAAATTACCTCTTGATATTATTACAGAGAATTTTGATTTCTTAAAATTAGGATATATTTTGGAGAATTTTGTAATATCATAATCTTAGTAATAAATTCTCTTTCGAGAAAAAATTTGGCCACAGTAGACTAGAGGTCTTGGTCAGGTACTCACCCCCAACGCTGTTTTTGACGAGTTGTGGGATCGAGCAATGGTGCTACTAAAGACACGCCGTGTAGCAGGGCACGTTAAATCTGTCGAGATCCTAAGTTCTCCTATGGAGTGATAAGGAAATTCAGAGAGGCAGGCATCATCTTCGTCACTTATTTGAAGTTCAGAATTTCAAAGTTTCTCTCCAATAGCCCTCTTGTTGCTTCTACGTGCCACGTTAATAAAACAATCAATCAATAAATTTCAGAAAAACTCGTTGCCACAGTAGCCATGTGATCATGGTCTTGATTTCATGGATGACGTTGTTTCAAGTAAGTAGAGGGCTCATCACTGAGGCCATTTAACACCCCGTCAAGAGGTGAAGCTGATTCGAATTAAATCCATAGGGTCTTCAAGTCTTCGCGTAGGAATGGCTTGGAAATTAAAGAAGTAGTGTATGAACTCAGATGTCGTCCTCTTCTCTTGACCGAAGTTTAAAATTATGAGCTTTATCTCTCATGTTGCTTTAGTAACCATTCAATAGAGAATCAGTTAATGCAATCGTAATTTGAATTCCCCTTTCCTTTGAAAATATACACACTTTCATATATTATTTTAGAGATACTTTATTTCTGACTTTGTAATTTTGAACCCCAGTCCAGTGACAAAAACGGTATCTTAGATGACTCCCAAATTTATAATCTTCCACACTAACTCGTCGTAAGGACTTTAAACCCCAAGATATTTAACGTGTATCATCAGCACCACTACAATACATGTCTTGAGATGTTTGAGTGAAATTAAATAGCTGCTTCAGGTTAAAAGTTGTTGTACTAAGTCCGCACGTGGTGTGTTGTACAAGAGTGAGATATCTTTTTCGTGACTTAAATGTGACTCAAAATTACAGGATTAGTTACCAATCACATACAGAGATAGAGAGAGAAATCCACCCCTTTTGCTTGTTTCTGCTTTAAGTTAAATTAAGGACTTCTTAGATCACATGGTGATGGATGTAAATATCTTCAGGTATTTTACAAGGAATCTGTATGTTGGTAGGAGAATATCTCTATTAGTTCAGATCGTGGGTAAAGTTGATCTCAGCACTTATGGAAACCGTGGGATTGCATGAATAAAAAATTAAAAGGAATGGGATCACAAAAAAGCAATGAACACATTACAATTGCATTTAAAATATAAAGATAAATCAGGAAATTAATTAAAGTTAAGTAAAATCATTATATATATATATATATATATATATATAAAGACATTAATCCTAACAAAATCACAATTTTAAATATTACTTCAAATTTTAAGAATTTCTATTATTAGAAATAAAAGGTTGTCGTATTTTTAAGATTTTATGGCAGAAATTTCGTAAATTCGGACTTACTAAATTGCACATAATTATATTAAATATTCTGATACAAAAATTCCCCACCGCTTTATTAGTGAGGATACAAAATATCAAAGGAAGTAAAAATATTCTTATGAAGAAGACGATTTTGATTATCCGTGAATATACTAATACCTACTTTTTTTTATGAAAAGCTTGACGGGCTATGATTTCCAGCTTGAATCTTGGAAAAACCCATCCTACCTTCAATCAATAATCCCAAACACATGAAGGAATTTTTATCATCCTTTTAGGATTCTGAGTTCATAGGGAACGAATACGCATGTTCTTTTACAGCGCTGGCACTCCTAGAAATTCCCAACGAAGCGGAAAATTTTTCCTTATTATGTTTTTGTAAAGTATAATGCCAGAATTGTTTCACGCTTCTTGCTCTTCATGACTTAATGGATTCTGATACGTTTATTAATTTTAGTTGAAGCCTTTTTTCCCTTCAAAACATGGGACCATAATGTCAAATTATTGTTGTGTGTTTCAAATTTTCTACTTGAAGTCTAATAGTTTTAGAAAAGGTCCTTTAGAGGACAAATACTTATTTTGAAGCTTTGGAGCATCAAAGATAAACGTCCAATAATAATTTAGTTTCAACTTTTGAAATTGGGCTAATATAACGATTTTCCCTTCACTAACATCAGGGACTTTATAATAATTTGAATTGCGCAAAATAACAACTTCTTCCCAAGCAAACTGAAACGTTATTAGGTAAACTAGTTGAAGATAAAAAGTGCAGTGAATTGAATTAGTGATATATAAATTAAATAGATTTGAAAGAAAGAAGAAGGAGATAGAGGATAACGACAGGTTGATAATTATTTGTAAATCATATTGAAGCATCGTAATTAATCTTCTGAATTGAAGCGACTTTTAGTTAATTTACTAAAAACCAAATTTACTGTTAGCGATAAGTGTTTGAATCAAAGCGAGTGATTTGGTATTCAAAAACTTTATTATTAGGATGTAAACTAAGTTTGACTAAGAGGGCTTCGAGAAAGAATGTCTTTATCTATTTTTCAGTGATATATAAAGTATTTCGTTTGCTGTTACGTATCGTCAATTGTGTAGTTATTGTTGACTAATTAATTACAAGGAAACATGTCAATAGACTTAAATAATGAAAAAAGGACGCCGCAAACTGTAAAAACATTTATAAATGGAAACTTTTTGATCAAAAATTCCTTGCAAAAATCGTTTCTGTAATTTTCGATGTTTACTCATCATGAAATATATGGTATTATTTTCTGATGAAGTTCATTTTCAATCATTTTAGAGAGTTAATAAAACATCAAAGTTTATTTTCAAACATTAAAATTTGCGTATTTTGCATTGTTCTACGCTATATAATTAGAAGATTTCAAATTTAATTCATCCGCTTAAAATAGCCATTTTTTTTTTCGTTTCATTAAAAATACAGATTATTTTCACGATATTTTTATTTCCACATAGTCTTTTTGATTTTGATGATATAATGATACTTTGCACATCTATACATAAAAAGTTTACTAATTTTTTTTTTAAAAGAAATACTTACTTACGTCTATGCATTCAATTAATTTCTCTAACCTCAGAAATAATTTTTAAGCTGACACGGTCTTACTTTGTATAATAATAAAATTAACCCCATTGAATGAATACGATAACACAAAACTGGAATTGAAAGATGATATCATTTAAGTATAGAGTTATATTTCATACATGACGTTAATTAGAGCAGAATTCGTGCGAAGTAATCATTTTAAGAAATTAAATTTCAATCAAATTCACTATTTCTCTTTACGTAGTACAATAATAGAATCATTCCATTTCGGAACACTTACACTTAATTTCTTACTGTTTTGTGTGACAAAATATTTTGCACGATGTTTAATAGAAATAAATTTAGGCAGATTATCTATTATTTGTATGCACATTCTGTGATAGTTAGGAAATTTTCAATTGTACAGTTAAAATATATTTTCCTCAATGTCCCAGCTAATTGAGTGGCCGTGGTAGCCTAGTGGTCATGGTCGCAAATATGCGGTCGCTGTTGTTTCCGTTGGGTCGGGGGTTACTGCTGCTTCTGAGCCCCCGTCGTGTAGTGGGCGAGATGCACGTCAAATCTGTCGGGACTTAAGTCCTCCCTTGACGTAGTGTGGAAGTTTGGAGAGCATGGTGCCAGCTCAGATAACATCTTCGTCACTTGACCGAGGTTAAAAATTATGAGATCGACGTTAATAGCCATAGAGTTGTTTGTAACTTCGACGATAATAAACAATTAATCAATCCAAGTTAGGTAAACACAGTATCAAGCAAAATAGTCTTTTACCTTTTTTATACAAAAACTTATTAATTAACATAACTATACATTAAATTAACTTTTAAAAATTAAGTATAAATTTTTAAATTTATATGTTCTTAAATTGTATTAAAATAAAACTAATCTCAAAAGGACATTGAATCTAGATAACACAAAAATACAATTGAAATATGTCATTTAAAACTAGAATTTTATATCTCACATAGCACATTAATCATAGCAGATTTTCCAATAATAATAATAATTTTAAGAGATTAAATTAAAATCAAATGCACAATTTCACTTCATGTAATAGAATAATTCCAATTCAGAATGCTCACATTTAATTTGTTGTGCTTTGAGAGACAAAATATTTTGCGCAATGCTTGGAAAAAATAAGTTTACACAGATTATCTAATGTAAGTGTAGACGTTCTGAGATAAAAAGGAAATTATCACTTGTGTAATTATAAAACATACCTTCTTTACTTTCCTAGCTAGTTAACCAAAATATCAAGCATTTTTTTTTTTTTTTTTTTTTTTTGATATTTGCAAATATGTTCCCTCTGACTTCCATTTACCTTTACATAATTTATGTCGTATACGATTTCAAAAAAGTTTCTGATATGATATAAGTAGCTTTTTATATGAATAATTATACGTAAAGCATAATAAGTATGCATTGGATTGGCCACTTTAAATTCACGTTTGTTCTAACTTTTCTAAATTTGTTGTCCAAAACAGAATGAATTGGATAAAAAAAATCCGTTATAATTTTACAGCATGATTTCATATCTTTACTTTATTTGAATTGAATTTTAGAAACATTTTGAAATAGTTAGTAACGACAAGCATTAAACAGTGAACAGTATTTTATATATATATATATATATATATATATATATATATATATATGTGTGTGTGTGTGTGTGTGTGTGTGTGAATGTGTGTGTAAATGTGTGTGTAGTTATTTTAATAATAATTCTTAAGCAAAACTATGCAAAAAATTTAAGTTAATCTTTATGTCTTCACTTCTTTTTAATTTAATTCCATTGTCGTGCAATTCTTTTTCTTTTAAGAATTTTTGCCAGTTACAAAAAACCCTTATTAAAATATTTATTAAAGATAAAGAAAATATTTATTTTAATGTATAAAAGTTATTTAGTTTTTAAATTCAATATGACATCTATATTTTAAAATACGCAGTTTACATACAAATACAATAAAATACAATACATGAAATTTTTTGAAAATTTTGTTCATTAAAGCATGCAATTTTTTATACAAAAGCTTCAAAACATGATTTAGTAAGTCATTTAGTATTAAGGCAAAAGCATTAAGAAGTAAGATTTTTAATTCGTACTGGAACGAGAAGGGGCGTTCCTCCTTCTCAAATTTCATAACTACATTTAATAGACACAGTACCTAAAAATAATCAAAGTGTCAAAAAAATTACTTTATTCTAATTGTGTAACTTTTTATTCAAAAGAAAAAAAAATCCGTTTAAAATTTCATAGCTAAAGCCACATTTTTTAACGATATATTGAAACAAATTTCCAGTGCATCAAATAGTGTTTCACTGACCTTCAAAATTTTAAATTGCTTTTTTTTTTCAACATTTTTTTTCCATGACAGTCCTGTATACAATGTGCTAAGGCGTTTTTGTAACCAATATAAAGTTCGGATATTTTTTGGTTCTTTTATATTAAATAGTAGATGTTTCTGTTCATGAAATAAGAAATTAGAAAAATAATTATTTTTAAAAACAATCCACAAAATTAGATATTACTGTTCTTTTACTACTTTTCGTAGTGTATGATAGCAATAAAATTATGAAATTATAAATAACAATAGACGAAACACATATCTATAAACTGAAAGGTGCGGTACACTTCTAAGAATTATAAAAATAGTCTAAAAATGTTAAAATGTGTAGAAATAGAGTAGAAATTGTACAATATTGCAATATTTTGAAAAAAATTAAAATTTTAAGTAATTATTTATTTAAAAATGAACTTTTTTTTCTGGAATGCATATATTATGTGTGTTCATACATGGTGAAAATAAATTTTTTTCTAATAAGAACCTAATTTACTCATAGAGGGTACTGTGTCTCCTTAAAAAGTCTTACGTCTTCCGTTGATTTATTATTTTAATAACGTTAGAATAAGAATGAACTCGAAGGCTACTGTCAACGGATCTCATAATTTTTAACCTACAATTAAAAATGCCAACTCAGGTTTGTCCTCTAATACCACAGTTGGCACTTTCCTCTCAAAACTTCCATACCACGCCAACGGACGATTTTGGACCTCAACAGATTTAATTTCAGCCCTGCATCAGAAACCATCTGACCCGATTTCCGGTGGGTTTCATGTTCCAAACGGAAAATACGCTGTCCACGAGTTCACGACCATGACAACTAGGCAACCGCCGCCTCGTGACGTCGTTTTATTAAATATGATTCATGTCAAAAAAATTTCCATAATTTCAAGAACCTATGTAACTTAAAATGCTGTGAATTTTTACTATTTCAAAACTTTGAATGCGTATTATTTTTTTTCATGTAAAAAGGTTATTAAAATCTTAAAAATATATCATAACCATCTCTGAATGGATGTGTTAATAATACTTATCCTTACCAATAGTTATATCGAATGTACTAAATCTAAAAAGTCAAATAAATTTCGATCATTCTCTTAAAAGATACGATCATTTCCTCCTTTTTTCAAAACTTGATCATTACATCTGGCTCATAAAAGAAAACGTAATGGGAAAGACCCATCCGTATCTCAAAGAACAATTTCTGAAGAATAAAGAGGAAAGATATATCTTCTAACGGCCAAATGCCATGGCACTTTCTTCTCTTAAACTTTTTAAAGCATTCTTTAGACCATAGTTCTTCTTTAAAATTTCATTTTACATGATTGACGCTCGTCATACCCTGCGTTTTTTCACGTTTATTGAGAACGGGGAATTTCCTGTAAATTTTGCATTCAGTGAGCGTGTGTTTCGAGATTAAGTACTATGTCGTCTGGTGACCTTCATACCATCTTAGACCGGGGCAAGGTCGCCAGCTGTTGCTATCATCGGCTCTAAGCAGTTATATATTAATGATTGAACAAACTGAAATTTCCATCAATATTCAATCAAATCTTTCATTAGGGTAACTTACTAGTAATTAATACTGTTTAAAAACTTTCTAATTAAATAACCACTTGCATGAAGATATAAAAAATATACTTATTTAGTTTCATAAAATTGGAAATTTTGTTTTAATTTTTGATTTCGTAATTGAATTAAATTAAGTGCTTCTGCCTTTATTTTTCATCATACAAATCTATATTTTTATGGAATTGAAATGATTCAAGTCATTACTCGTTGTACAATGAAATATAAGTAAAATAAATCTGGTAACAATCTATATTATAATTCTTTACAATCCAGAACAATCAAAAAGTCTGTGTAATTTTAGCAGGGTTGAAGATAATATATCTTTCATTGAAAAATCAATTAATGGTTAATTATCCTATTAATTTGTTTAGAAATGAAATAATCACTGTAAATTAAAAATTTGCATGCGCGTTTTGCTCAAAATAAATTAAAAACAATCCATACATCTTTTTGATCACTCCATATTTAAAATGAAATAATTAACTTACACAAAACCTATCTAAATTTCTTGCTTTATGTTACTGTAAGGTTTGATATGATTGCTTATTAGCGTCGCACTTAGAAGCTATAGTGGGTTAAGAGCGATAGACTTCGAAATTTTTAAATTCGGTCAAGTGAAGAGAATAACATCTGAGTGGGCACCTCCATCTCCAAACTTCGACAGATTGAACACGTATCATCCTCGCTACAAGTCAGGTCTTTTGTGACATTAGAAATCAAACCCACGACTCGCGACGGAAATAACGTCGGCCATGAGCTCGCGACCATGACCACACGCTACGGCGCTGCTTATGTTGCTGATAGAAAGGGAAAGATACTACTTCCACTTTATTTGATCCTTTATTTGATTGAAATCTTCAACCAGCATATACTATTACCTAACTTTGACTTACATCAAAGCGAAAAAATAATTTTTTTAAATGTTTTAATTTAAATGAAATAAATCATATATGATGACATATTTTCTTCTATGTAAGCATTGTCGAATGATATAAATCATACAGTTAAATAAGCGTAAGGAAAATATCTGTTAAAATCTAGACTAAACTAAAAATATTTTACATAGTTAGGGGTCATTATACACCTAGACATCAGTTTGTTGCAGAAACTTCACATTCTATTGTTACATTTTAAATCCTCACTTCATTTTGGTTTCTATTAACTTTTATGAGGATATATAAGATTATTGTGAGTATAAGATACATGCATACAAAATGCATTTGTAATATGGAACAGTAATTTTGCATATATGATTATAATGTGCAAAAGTTATTTCTTTATATATATATATATATATATGTTTTGGAATGTCTAAATGAAATGTTCCCAATTTTGGGAGGCCGCTAATCTTAACAGAAAGCTGAAAAGCACAAGAAAAATGCAAAATTAAATAACATTACTGCAGAGCTTTTATTAAAATATAAACAAACATCCACTTGGTCTCTTTGAATAGCCTTGAAGATATCCAGTCGGCAGTTCAGTTCCAGCCATTTCCGTATTCTCTGTAGGAATAGAAACGGATATTGATGCACGGAGATCTTCAATAACACGAATCCTCGTTTTTGACGTACTCCCAAAAACAAAAAAAAATCGGTTCTACTAGATCTGGAGATTTTGTTGACCAGGCAATGGTGTCTTTCTTTCCCGTCGGTTTGGGAAACTTGCATTCAAAAGTACTCGATCATCCTTGCCCAATTAGAAGCAGCCTTATCTTGTTGAAATACAGCAATGAGTTGTAAATGCTGCATTCGGGGTATTGAGGTAGTTTGCAATATATCCCGGTAAATGTTTGTCGTTACAGAAGTCTTAGGAAAGAAAAATGGTTCAATGACTGTATAATGTGAAAGAGCTCACCACACTTTTGATTTTTAGGCTGTTTCTCTTACTTCCTACGTTGCATTTTGATTTTTTGAGTCTCTAATTCTGCAGTTGTCCTTGTTCATTTTGCTGCTCACATGAAATGTTGCTCCACCTAGTAAAATGATGCGGTATAGAAAATCGTGTTCATTTTCGATACGAGATAACGACTCCGTAGCAAATGCAACACGCCGCGGCCCATCATTTGGTTGCAATTTCTGCATAATCTGCATTTTGCACGCATACAGCCTCAGATTTCGATGAAACGCTCCCTTCAGAAGCTACCTTCCTGATCGACTTACCAAGGCTCCGAACGAAAGCTTATCGTACGTCTTCCACACATGCATCAGAAAGTGAACGCACATTACCTCCGGATCTCTTCTGTACACTTCCAGTTTCAAGAAACGTTTTTTTTTTCTCACGTTTTGATTCTCTAAGCATCGGGTGGGTTTATTTTGTAAACTGTTCGAAACATTCTTTACACTGTATTAACGGATTTTTGTTCTACGTGCCAGAGAACAATTAGTGCTTTGTCTTGCGGTGAAGCTATTTTACCGTTTGTCTGCTCTCAAAAAGAGCACGTACTTCATGGGCGAAAGATAACATTTTTCACCAAAATATAAGAATTCACCAGTCAATTTTGCCTAATATAGCCAACGTATCGTTAATATATTTTTTAAAATCAAATTTTCAAAATAGGGACATTTAATTCGGAAACTATGTAGAATTAAATACTTATATACATTCATTTTAATTCCTTTGTGAAGCTATAGATTATTATTAATGTTATTCTGTGAAAAGATTATTCGAAAACGATTTATGACAAAACTTTCAAACAATAATATGTGAATAATAACGAACAATAGGAAATGTAATATTTATGATAATGACATAACGTTTTTCAACGCCTTTCTCAAATAAATTTTAAAAACAAAGTAACGTAGGAACCTCTATAAAATATGACACAATTGGTAAAAAACAACTCTTGATTCGAAAAAGGATAAGTAATACATTTCTTGCTTAATTTTAAGAAAAACAAAATACAATAAACTAAATATTTTTGAAGTATTTAAGGGACATATTTATATCTTTTTAAACTTTCATATTCGAACGTACAGTGTATAAATAACAAGACTTAATTTTGTAATGCCGCTGTAGTTTAGAGGTCATGGTCTCGAACTGGAAGCCAACGTTGTTTCCGTCGAGCCGAGAGATCGAGCCCAGGTGCTACTGAAGACCCGCTATGTAGCGGGTCTGATACATGTTAAATTTGTCGATGTCCGAAATCTTCCCATTGGTGTTGTGTGGAGGTTTTTAAAGAGAGGTGCCATTTCAGCTGTCGTCCTCCGCACCTTTCCGAGGTTCAAAATTACAGGGCCAATAGCTCTTGTGTTGTTTCTAAATACGACGTTGTCAGCCATCTAAAGGGTTATTGTTTTAGGTGGGGCGTTTTGGAGTACCAGATCACGTTTCATTTTTTTTTTTTACTGCCTCTTTCAATTTGAATTACATTTAGTTTAAATGACACATCGATCAAAAACTCCCGAGACTAACCCAGAGATGGCGCTCGTAGTAAACCAGTAACCAGGTCTTTCTAGAGTACTAACCTTTGCTTGAAACGTGTCAAAATTTTAAGTCGATCGGACCAGGAAAAAGGTTTTTTGAAGTGAAGTGAAAAAGGTTTTTTCCAAGTAGGTGCCGCGATTGCTTTCGATGGAACAAAAACAGCAACGAGTCGATGATTCAGAAAGCTGTTTATCGCTATTTACTCGCAACAAAAAAGATTTCTTGCGAAAAAAGAAAGAAAAGAAAAAAAAAAGAAAAAAAAAATTGGGGGAGGGGGGAAACAAAAAACAAAAAAAAAAAGATTTGGAAAAGCATTGGAACGATTGTATCACCTTAAAAGGTGATTAACAAAAGGTGTTATGTTGATGAATAAAAAAAAAATTGCAAAAAAAATGTTGTTTTCAATGTTAGACTCGGGAGTTATTGATCGATGTGTTACATTCAATTTAATAATTTATCGTTTGCTTTAATTTTATAATTACACGGAGGAAAAGTTTATTATTGTCCATTTCTCGATATGTCATCGTTTACTTTAATTCTTATATTTAATCGAGTAATTTAATAATAATTATATAAAAAGCGTACCTTGGGTGACTAAATCTGTTCTTTGCAAAACTTTGCATAGAATTTTTTTTAAAATATTCAATAAAAATGATCTTATACTACTAAGTAATATATATATATATATATATATATATATATATATATATATATATAATCTTAAAGCATTTTTTAACTTGAAAATAACTATTCTATTATTTGTTTACAATTCATCTATACGGATTAGGAAAAAGAAGAATGTGACATCATTTCGAGTGAGTTCTTCATTACAAGATTCACTTTGAAGCTAATGTCGTCGTCAACGGTTGAATTCATTCCGTACTTTTTTCGGTTGTGTGACTGGCCACGGGAGCATGAAACTTTCCGCTCAAAATCCGGGACTAGTCTTTTAACTTCTCATTCGTTATAAAAGACGGAGGAAAAAAAATTCCCAATCGAGCATTCTTATTTAATTATGCGACGTTTCCTTTCGATAAACCGGATGGGATTCGAGTTTCTTCGAATAGGATAGTTAAGTGCACTGATTCAAATCTGATATCTTTATCTAGTTTCAGCACGATCATTAAATATAGACATCTTTATATATTTGTAGGAATGACTGTTTGTTTAGAAGAAACGACAGAGAAAGTTTTCAGAGTTAGAACATGATCGTTACGCTAGAGAGATATGATATAATTTATGCTTTGAAAATTTATTTTTAAATGCTTTTGTAGCTGAAAGTCATTTTCTAGGATGTTCATTACAGTTACGAAGGTTTTTTCTTTTTTTCTTTTTATTTATTTCTGTCAATATTGACTATAAAATTATTTACTTTCTTCTTCTAAATGTTAGCACATCATAAGAAGAAGATTTATACTACATTATAATTTTTTATTCAAAAAAAGTATAACGTGTGTGCATAAACTCTAAGTCAATATAAGTATTTCGTTGTGTTTCAATTTCCTACACTTATCTTTAATTTATAATATTTAAATTACACTCATTATGAAATAATCTTTAATTACATATTTTAATTTTTAAATTATATATTCCCTAAGAAGATATATTAAAGGTATATTTGATACTGTGTTATTTCTTCCTCTTCGATGTGACTGTGATTGTTTATTAACGTCGCATTGAGACGCAACACGAAGGCTATTGGCGACAAACCTCGTAATTTCTAGTCTCGGTCAAGTGACGAGGATGACACCTAAGGTGGCACCTTCATCTCCAAACCTCCACACCATGACAATGGGAGGACTTGGGACCCAGACAGATTTAACGAGCATCAGCTTCGCTGAACCGTGGTCTTCAGTAGCATGGGGCTCAAACCCACAATTGTTCGAAAACCGCCGTCCGCGAGTTCACGACCAAGACCACTAGGCTACCGCGGCCATCTTCCGCATTGAAGCAAGCCCTTATAGCCGAGTGGTCATAGTCGCTAGCTCGTTACCGGTGTTTTTTCAATGGAGTCATGAGTCCGAGTCCTGAGATCGATAAAAATTCGCCGCGTAGAAGGGTAATGCTCGTTAAATCTGTCTCATTTTGGAATGGTGTGGAAGAATGGAAAGGGAAAATAACTCAGGTGTGTCGTGGTCTCTTGACTGAAAATCAAAAAACGTGGTTCGTCTTCAACAGCACTCGTGTTGCTTCTAAGTGCGATATTAACAAACAATCAAACCACATGGAAGCACTGTAAATTTAGAAGTATATTTACACACACACAAATATATATATATATATATGTATGTGTGTGTGTGTGTGTGTATTAAAATGTATCAATGAATAATTTCACTCAGATAAATAGATAGTTTATTAACGTTGTACTTAGAAGCAACACGAGGACTATTGAAGACAAACCTTGTAATTTAGAGCCTTGGTCAAGAGACAAAGATAACATCTGAGTGGTATCTGCATCTCCATTCACACTTCCACACTAATGGGAGGACTTGGAGCCTCGACAGATTTAACATACATCAGCCCCTCGACACGGAGGGTCTTTAGTGAATAACGGTAACTGCGTTTTCTCGATTATGAACACTAGGCTACTGCGGTTATAAAGAATTTCGATCAAACAAATTTATAAGTACTAACTATTAAATAGGTTCTACAAATATTGTCAGCAGCTCTAAATTTTTATGATATTTGCACGAAATTATACGTTGGTGGGTTTTAATACTTATTATTTTTAGCGAATTCATTTATTTAAAAAATACTTTTTTGAATTTAAATTTACGTATTTATAAGAAACACTATAATAGCAAATGCAATCGGATTGAAATTTATGTAAGTATATAAAAACTTTTTTTTCCAATAAAATAAGTTTGTTAGTCAGTGATAAATTACATGATAAAGGAATCGAATAAAAATTATTATAAATGAATTTTGTGCATTTGATTGCAATGAATACACACATTTGAAAGCTTAAGCTATAATTGATCATTAAAATATTTAAATACAGAGCTTATTTTATTGCTATTTAAATTATATTTTGTTCAAGAATAAAGCATTATTTATAATTCTAAACTGTACGAAGCTTGGAGCATGTGAGTGGAGTTATAAAATAGCTTAATAATTAAGTGTTTTCTGTTTGAGGTGACAAAAATAATTCAAGATCATGCTTCTGAGAAATAACAAAGAAGGCATGAAAAAAATCGAACACTTAAATGGGAAATAAATAGTTGTTATGTTGAATTTTTTTATGCACTTATATATTCGTATTAAAGTTACATTTTAAGTAGGAATCATTATATATATATATATATATATATATATATATATATATATATATATATTTCTAAAGACTCTTTAAACCTTTGAAAGAATGAGTGAGTGAGTGAAAGTAGAGGTTTATAGCAACAAGATCCCAATCTGGCTATGCTGCGTCTAATAATTTGTATCTGTAATCTAGATTTTATGAAAAGAAAATGGAAACAAGGTAAATATTGGTTGACAAGAAGTGTCAAAATTAAAGAAAGAACGCTAGGAAATCCAAGGGGCGTATCACTCGTGTTTATCAAAGATAGTAAACCCCAATGAGAAAGAAAGGATCTCTAGGGTTTCTCGGGGTCATGATTCTCGTATTTACCTAAATAAAACATGGTCCCTGAAGGGTCTTAAACATTGGAACAAGTAACTAGAATAATAAACAAAATAATTATGGTTTGAGACAGCAAAAATTATTCTCAATAATTTTCTGGAATTTAATAAAGAAACATGAAAAAAAAAAAAAATCTTGGAATTCTTAAAAGTGTAGTAAATAGTTATTATGTTACATTTTATGTATATACATTTTTCAGCGACTGAATAATTTATTGCAGCATATTTGAAAATGTAATGTGAACAATTGAAGTTTTGTTCAATAAAATAATAATCAATAAGTAACAAATTTGTTATTCTAGAAACGAAAAGGTGTGATTCGTGCCCATGGCACTTTTTTAAATATAAGAATAAAATTGTACTTTTCTAAAAAACTATATACATTCATATCATTTACTCAAGTGGAAAGAAAGTTAAGTGTTTCAAATTTCCACTGTTCAAACAGTTTTTAACTTTTATTTCGCGTCAATTTAATGGTTGTTAAACTTTATTTGTTGTTCTTTTCTCACTGAAGTAAATATCTTACATAATCGCTTCAATTTTACTTCGTAATTGCATGAAGTGACATTTCCTAGGGTTACATGCAGCTATGATTGTTTTTACCAACGGTAGATTAGATAAACACTGGTTTAACTTCGTTGTTTTTCTGGATATGCTTCACGGTTGAAAAATTCTAGTCATCTTCACCGTGTATTTGCTGAAGCTGATAATATGATGCGTTTTTGTAGAAGATTTTTGTAATTTTTGCGTCATTACTACAGACAACAGTATTCAGTTTTAATGAACTTATTATTTCTAAGTATTGAGAAATATTTATTTCTGAAGAGAACAAATGGGTTTTCTTAAAGGAAAAAAATTTGAATCTGAATATTCTTCTCCAAATAGTACAGAAAATTGACTCTTAATTACGAAGCGGCTCAAAAAGTATCTGTTTTTGACGACAGATGACATTGCTAAGGTAAATTGGGGTTACCATTGCGAGCTGCTATCTATTAAACGACGCTAAAACAAATTTGACACAGATCCACAGTTAGTTTTGATTTGGCAGACAAATCAAAGTTTGATTGCTGCTATGCCTTGCTAACAGTGGCGTAATGACAGGAAGGATGTAGGAATTATAACCCCACTATAAGAGTTGTAGTATACTGAAATTTTACAAACTTTTAAAACTTCTTAAGAAAAAAATTAATATTCAAAATCCCGTACTCCACATAAATATTCTTTTCACCTTGAAAATAAACAATGAAACGTGATATTTATTTTGAGATACGAGTTGAAGGGAACCCCCCCCCCCATCAATAAAAAATTTCTTTCTACTCCCATGCTAGCTAGTTTCTCCATTTTGAGTCGATGACACGTGGATTCATCACTATGCAACGAAAAAGAAAAATGTAACAATCGAAAGAATGAATGCCTTCCGGTGAATGCGTTTAAAGAAAGCAAAGAAGGTCTTATCGACTGGAAAAGTTATGTCGAGCAATTTTTTCGGCTTGCGAAGGTATGACGTACTTTCATCATTATTTAACTCTACAACAATCTTAAAGTCCTTACTAAATAGTCAATGAATTCAATACTTCAATTGAAGATACATAAGAGAAATATAACAAAATTTATTAATGTACTATTTCTTAACATAGAAAATGCAAGACCACTCTCTCTCTCTCTCTCTCGAATACCTCTTAACTTAGTTAATCCATGTTTATATTCTAATAATGCAGTCTTAGCTTACCAAATCATTTATTCCAATTCAAACACTTCTCGATTCTAGCAGATTCAACACCTATTATTCTGATAAGGAGTCACTTCTAACTCTTATGATTAATTACGATGATTTACTTCATCTTCACATCTACTAACTTGTCGTTATCCTCTGTCCTCCTTTTCTTTCCTTCCAATTCTATTTCGCTTATATTCCACTATCTCTTCTTATCTTCACCCGATTTACTGAATCGCGTTTCATTTGATTGGAAATGTGTCATAATCGTATGCAATTTATATTACTGAAAATTTCCAAGGTAAGTGAAGAGGAAATCACGAATAGTCCAACGTTACAAAGGACATCATGTTGACGTATTTTTTTTTAAGCGAAGTCAGGCGATAAGTCAGCGATACTACTGTGAATTTCCTATTTATCATTCTTAACACCCATTTCCCATTCTTTATATTAGTACTTACGGAACTACTCTCGAATTTTGAATACTTTCTATCTATAGTTAATAAAAGGTTATTTCCTAAAAATATTATTTTTTTTATAAGTGAAATATTTTTGTTACATTTCCTTGTGTATACTGAATAATAAAGCAATAGTTATAAGGTAATACAATACCGATCTCTTTTTCGAGTATCATGCAACGAGATGGGAATTTTAATTCAGTTATATTTTATGTGTCGTTAGCATTAAGTAATTACCTTTAAATTATTTACATCGGGTGAGTCGCGTGTCAAAGATACACTTCAGAAGTCATGATGAACAAAGAAAATTATTGTTTACTAAATTCATCTGGGTATGTAACCAAATAGTTCATGATCGCGATCAAGTTGCGAGTTCGAGTCCTGATTCCTCTAAAGACACGCCGTATAGCGGTGCTAATACACGTTAAATCTATCAAGGCTTCAGGTCCTCAGTGGGTATGGTGTGGAAGTTTGGAGTGAAGGTTGTCAGTTCAGGGTCGTCTTCGTTACTTGACCGTGGTTCAAAAATTCGAGTCCATCACTTTTTGCCTTCGTGCTTCTAACTGTGTTGTTGCCAAACAATCAACCAATCAAGAACAGGGTATGAAAATTAGGAAAGTAAATTATCCGCTCAAGTGTCGTTCTTGTTATAATATTTGGGCTCTCTCAGCATCACGAAATCAGTTGGCTAAAACTCATTAAGTATCCCAAGAGAAAATATTTTTACAAAAACATGCTCAATGTGAATTTTTGTTACCTGTTTACTTAACCAACACATTGTAATTACAGTTTTCTTATTTTAATTTTTTTAATTAATTAATGTTTTTATGCTTTTCATCATTATTCCTTTTTTGGGATAATGTTGATTTCTCATTTATCTATTTTTTGTGGATTAATATTTTTATGTGATATCAAAATACATTAAGCTTAAGAAAAAGTGTAGTCTTACCGGTGCCTAAATATCAATTCATAGAATGGTGATTTTATTTTTGCTCTATTCGTAGAATCGAATTCTCAATTACTTTTTAAATCCAGTGTCGCTTTAGAAGCCGGCTTTTGAAAGAAAAAAAGTGGTATAGAATTACCTTATAACTATTGTTTTACTTCGAAGTTTAAATGGGACGACTAGTTAAAAGAGAAGGAAGTAATAGGTTAAAATAAGGTACTTTTCAAGCAAAGGACATTTCTTTTTGGTTGCTAATGACGTGCTACAGCTAATGAAATCATCGTAGGAAAAGATATCCACGGTATCCAACTGGTTTTCGTTACGAAACCGAGAGCGTTTTCTCTCTTTTTCTTTCCTTTTCTTTTATTATTTTTTCCCCTCCAGTGTCTGCAGTCAGCTGTTCGTCTTCTCACCTCCAACTAGATCAAGGTCAAAGTCACAAGGAAGGCTCGTATCAATAGTTGCATGAAACTACTATAAAACAACACTGCTTGGAAAGAAAAACATGGGAACGTTAAAATTTCTGGGACGGTGTTCGTGGAAAAATGCTATTGACGATTTGAGTGAATTTCTTTTCCTTTAAAGAAAAAAGTTACTTAATTTGCTCTTTTTAATTTTTCGAAGAAATGCTCGTGAGATGCATTTGCATATCTCTATAATATATGTTTTAATATATATAATTTTTTTAATGTAAAAGTTATCATTCCCCATTTTTATAAAAATGCTTAATTTATATTTAAATATACTTAAGCGAAAAATTGATTGTTTTATTAACATCGCAGTTAAATCTAATGCTAAAGTTGTTGGTGATGGAGCTCGTAAATTTAAGCTATGGACAAGTTACGAGAACGACATCTGTTCTCACACCCCATTCTTTAACTTCCACACCATGCAAATTAAGAGATGCGACTTGCATCAGCTCCGGCAATACGAGAAATCTAAAGCGGTATCAAGACTCGAACTTTACGACTCGTCTTGAAACATCAACGGCCATGAGTTTTTGACCATCACCAATAGGCTACCGTGACTGCATGTTTAAAAGAAAGGTTTTAAGATGTTACACGACTATTTTATTCAGTTCATCTTTAAAATGGAGAACTAGTGGGCCCTTTTTCTCAAAATAGGTAATAAAAAATCGTATTGATCTTACATTGTTCATGTTTAAAATTAACGAAGCACCTCACTTAAAAAACATAATACATATAAGAAACACGTTAAAATGTTATTTATAGAGCTGTATTATATGCTCTTTTATATTATATTTATATGAAGAGAAGGTAAAACAATAAAAAATAATTTTTAAAATAACAGGTTCGATAAATTTCTATTTTGATGTTTTAATCCGTATTTTTTCCCATAAATAAAACACAGTTTTAATGAGTTTTATTTTTAAAAACTTTACATTTATTTGAAAGTTCTTATGAGTGTTTGAAACAAATGTACATTTTATTTAGTCATTGGAAATATACTTTAAGTATTCAAAATAAGATTTTGTCACATCTTTAAAATATTTTTGAAATGAAAATCTTTCATTAAAGTCATACTATTCATGGTTTCATATTTTATGACGGAAAAAATAATTCTCATAGTTAACAACTTTCTTTTGTAACAAAAGTTTTTCTCAAAGATGTTAATTTGTCTCATTGTAGAGAATGTACAGCAAAAAATTAGCTTAGTACTAGTGATGTAATTATTAATCAAATTTTTAACAAATATTTTTTTATATTATACACTTGGAAAACAAATTAAAATTATAATAACACGCAAACATATTGATTTTATTTTATGAAATGCGAAAAACATTTAGTATTTTGAATTTTATCAAAAAGTGTTTTAGTCGCAATATTTTGTTAAATTAAATTTAATTCGTTTTATAAATAATTTTATTTTTAATAAATACTTTTAGTTAGATTTAAGTAAATTTTATCTTAAAAATAAAACTATTGTGTTTGAATGAGAAAGTTAGATGGATTCGCTAAAGTATAAATTTTACTTGAAGCTCAATTTGAGACAGCTTATCTTAACTCTTTAGTAGTAAACGAAATTTAGCATTTGTGCTTCTTAACGAAGTAATTTAAAATAGAAATGACTCATACGAAAATCAATATTACTTTCCGAATTCAGAATATTTCCTTTTATATAAATCGAATCGAATCTCATAATTACGAATATAAGTTGAAAAGTTATTTTTTACATAAACTGCTTTAATATCTGTATTATAAGTTTTGATTCCCTATACTCATATACTGCAGAAATAAATATATTGATAAATTATACGAAACTTTCAATTTTTTGATTATGATCTAAATGACAATTAAAAAAATTAGTTACTTTAAAAGAAATTTTGAAATATAATAATGGTACAGTCAGAAAAAAGTCTGTCCAATCCTTTAATATACAGTGGCACAAACAATTGAGGATACACCTTACTTTTACTTGATAAATCCAACTTTCAATCAAAATAACACCTTAACCAGAAGTGCAAACGAATTCTTATTCTTAGACATAACAAAAGGTTTAATTAACAGTAAAAATAAAGAAAAATCAACGACAAAATTCTAAAATAAAACTTTTTAGAGGCATTTCAAATAAACATAAGCAGATTTTTACCTCAAAAAATTGAGGATACACAAATGAAATTTTTGTTTAACTACCACTTGATTTCTTTTTGCTTGCTACTAATAGTCTAAGTTTGGGAAATTTTATCCTAAACTTTTTCAACTGTTATTTCTGTCTTTTGAAGTTGGTTATGAGAATATAAAGCTGTAATTTTAAATGGAAAATGGCTCCTCGGAAAGAGACTAGTATTGATGTAAGAAAATTTATATTAAGGTTATTTAAGAAGGGAAAATCTTATCGTGAAATAGCTGAAATTGTCGGTAGAAGTCACTCATGTGTCCAGAAAATCATTGGGAAATTTAAACGCGATGGATTAATTCAAAATAAGAGTGGAAGAGGAAGGAAAAGTATTCTGAGTGATGTAGCTAAAAGGAAAATTTTAAAAGATATCAAGATTAATCCTAAACTGAGTGCAGTCAAACTAGCTGCAGAAACTTCTCGAATAATCTGCAGAAGTGTAAGTGCTGAAACTGTGAGAAATGTGATTAGACATGCTGGATATAGCAGTCGAGTAGCTAGAAAGAAACCTTTCATAAGCTTACAAAATCAGAAAAAGCGTTTGGAGTTTGCAAAAGCTCATCAGTTGAAGACAGAAAACTTTTGGAAGAAAGTTATATTTAGTGATGAAAGTAAATTCAACATTTTTGGAAGCGATGGTCGTCACACCGTTTGGAGAAAGCCGAACACCGCTTTGGATCCAAAAAATTTACGTCCTACAGTTAAACATGGGGGTGGCTCCGTCATGGTTTGGGGTTGTATGGCTGCAAATGGAGTTGGAAATTTAGTTTTTATAGATGGTATAATGGATCATAAGCTTTATATAGACATACTCCGCAACAATCTTAAAGAAAGTGCACAAAAATTGGGTTTAGATGGAAATTTTATATTTCAGCACGACAACGACCCCAAACACACGGCACGTAATCTCAAAATGTGGTGTCTTTTTCATTGTAAACAGCAATTGCACACACCTCCACAGTCCCCTGACATCAATTTCATAGAAAATTTGTGGGCCACACTAGAAACAGCGGTCCAAAAACAGCAGATTAGAAACAAAGCCCATTTAAAGCGTTACAAGAAGAATGGGATAAAATATCTCCAGATACCACTAAAAAATTGGTCGAATCGGTACCAAGACGTTTGGAGGACATTATAAAAGCCAAAAGACATGCAACAAAATACTGATACTGCCTATGCATGTAATATATCGAAAAAATTTCATTGGTGTATCCTTAATTTTTTGAGGTAAAGATCTGCCTATGTTTACTTCAAATATTTGTGAAACTTTTAATTTTAGATATTTTTTTTGTTGATTTTCGTTATTTTTACTGTAAATTAACCCTTTTATTACGTGTAAAAGTAAAAAAATACGTCTTCTATTCTAGTTAATGTGTTATTTTCATTAAAAGTTGGATTTATCAAGTGAAAGTAAGGTGTATCCTCAATTGTTTGAGCCACTGTAGGTATAAAAATATATTGTAAACAACAAATTAGTATTTATTGCTTATTATATATATTGTTATTATGTATTTATATATGTGTTGATAAAAAATTATTGTTTACAACAAATTTTTATATATTTAGAATGACTCATAATTCTAGATATATATCTGAAAAATTAAAAATCAAACATCTTTTGAGTTGACTAGATTAAATTATATATACGAACTGATTTTCCTCTTAAAATGATATTAGCCGCCAAACATCAATATCGGATTTAAAATGTTCCAATCGCTTAAATCTCCAAATATTTCTACAATTTTAATTCAAAATCAGGTTTTCAGCTTCGCACATTATAGCCTTTCAAGTTTCATTGATTATTTTTCTTCGAAAAAAAATTTAAAGGAATGGAATTGATTACCTTAGATCTAAATGTACTAATATATTCTATGAAACTAATGTATCATTGGGACTTTCAATAAATTCAATCTGAAATGAGTGAGCTTGAAATTTGCGTTTTCAGCATATTCTTAACATTAACTGCATCCCTATAACTATTCCAGAGTATGTTTAATCCTTAAAAGGTGTCTAAAAATCACATTATTGGTTCCATGGGTGTAATTTCACGCCAGCAAATGAATTTTATTTTATAAACTTAATAAACATACATGTAAAAAGTATTAGATATATGATAAGAATTATATATTTCATGAAAATTGTAAAATTATTTTTTGTAGTTATTGAAAATAATATTGTAGCACCTATTACAAAGGAAAATGGTACATATTGTACATCTCACAGTATACTCTCTATCTTTTTTTTTTTTTTTTTTTTTTTTTTTGTATTTACAACATTTGCCTTGCTTAGATCTGGAGGGGGTTTGGGCGTTGTTTCCTCAACCATTTTGTCAAGCATTTGTAATATTATTTTCCTCAGTTTATGTGGCAAATTTGGTAGTGTCTACTTCATTATCGCTTACATTGTCTTTATAGTCGTTAAAATCATCCGTTTCTGACATAATTTTTTTTCCATTTCATTTTTTGGGGCCAGCGGAGAATGACATATTGTAAAATTATTTTCACGGCAGTAAAATTAATAAAATATAATGAATAACAACATTTCTAATATAATTATTTCTTTGCCTCTCAGCTTATAATTTTCTACCTAGAAGCAAAAATTATGACTACGGCCCATAACGATTAAATCTTCACAAAGTAATTTTAAAAAATATACACTTCCAGTATCATGGGTGAAATATCACCCCAAATCAGTTTTCTTTGTTGTGCAACTAACGAAGTAAATAATAAAAGTGAATTTTTTTTATGATAATGGTTTCTCTACTGATGTCTTAAATGAAAACAGGAAAAGTTAGCTTTACTAGTAATTTGAGTTTTTAATAATATTAGAAAAACTATATACATGGGATGATTTTTCACTCATGATACCTTTTAAGGGTTAAAAAGACGCTAAATCATTCTCATATAAAGTCAAAAAAAAAAAAAAAATGCCCCACCTTAGCATTTGCTCTCATCTAATTTCAACCTTCCGTAAGAATTTCATGACGTTCGCATTTTCGCCAGTTGTCAGCTGCGATAAAACACCTTTTGAACGCGTTTCGTTTTTTATACTGGCGGACATAATAGAAATATCTCTTCTGCACGGACACCTAATTCATGGCGAAAATTACATGTTCCGTAAGTACCTGCTCTTTCCATTCACCAATTTAGGCCATTCATATCCGAATGCAGTCCAAAGCACAAAGGCCTAATTCATGAGAAAACAGAACCATGGGGGGCTTGTAAGTTGTAACACTTGAGTGGCACTTTCCGATTTCGTGTTCCTTTTTCTGCAACTAACCTCTCCCAACTCTTTTTTTTTATACCTGCAAAACATCCGGGTTTTTTAAACGTGTGCGAATTTTTTTCTCTCTCACCACAGTTATTATTGTTCCTGGCTTTACTTATTTAACCCGAGATCTTTTTATAAATCTCTCTCTTTTTTTTTTCATTCTTTCATTTGGCGAAGTTTCTAGTTTTCCACTTATACATAATTCGTAATAATAATGGTAACAGTGGAAAATAAGGTATTCTTTCACCTCATCATGTTTTTTTCCCTTTTTTCACACCTGATGAAGAAAAGTAAGAAATTTTAACGAAGTTCGTTCTGGGTGGTCTTGGTCGTTTCTTGAGGTATAAAGAATCAAATGAAGCTTAAAAATAGAGAATAAAATAACGAACTAGAGAATGGGGGAAATATTTTCATACTCTACATTGAAAGGATCTCGCAATTTGTATTCTTGTTGTACGAAAGTGTGAAAAAAATGACCACATTAAAGATTTTTCTTTTTTAAATGGGAGACTGAATGTTTATTCATCGCGTTCATCCGATCTTGTATTTAATTAACTTTCTTCGCCGTTTTGATTTCCGAATGAATTACCAAATATTATTTCAACTAAAATTAGGACGACTGTTTCAGGATAGAGAATAAAAATAAAATAAAGAAAGCATTAAAAGCCTTGATTTTTTCTAATATTTTTGCATTTATGAAAATACTTATCACACAAAGACCCTAATATATCATTAAATCTTTAAAACTATTTTTTGTAAAAAAAAGTTGTGTTTATTTAGAATTGCTTTTCTTCAAAGAAGATTCAGATATGAGAGAAATGAAATAAGATTCAAATGACTATTAGTCCTTCAAAGTTTTTCACTATTGATTTTGATTTTCATCAAGTGACTTGGTCAGAAATAAATTAAAGTTTTGAATTATGATGTATAAATGTGAGAAATATTATCCATATTTCTAAATATTTCAAAGTAGTTTATTCGGATTAATTTTTATAGTATCAAGCTCATACTCTTCAGAATTGTCAGTGTAGATTAATGATATTTATCATTGCTATAATTACGTTTTTTCAATTGTTTTGACGTTTCTAGTTCAGAGTTCTATCAAAAGTAACAAAGTAAGTTCAGAACTAAATATTTTTAATAAGAGAGTGCGTTTATATTTATATTTTCTGATATGCGTTGTCATTAGTGTTTGTTATTTTATTGAACAAGAATTTTTATTCTTAAAACATTAGTTTTCTAATTTTTACTGAATAGTATCGCTATATATTGTTATATTTTCCTAATGAGAGCATTGAGAATATTAAATTTCGAATCAAATTAGCACTCAATTTTTTGATTCTAAAAGTTCTTGAAGCAAGTATTTATTTTTTCCTTTCCTTTCTAGAAATGATCGTCATTAAAAGTTGAAATAATAACATTGATAATTATTGGAATATTTTAAATATTATCTGACAATTATGTAATTTGATTTTGCTTTTTTAAAAGATGCTTATCATTATTAAGGTCAATTAATAGCAATTGTCTAATACCCTGTTTTCTTATCATTCTGTTACTCTCTCACTAAAGATCTTTCCTGTTTAGTGAAGGTTAAAACATCTCACTGTCATATTATTCAATTCAAGAGTCTAGAAGAGTCGTTAAAATTTTTTTCGCCTAGTTAATATCCTGTACTTAAAGCGAACTTTATTATTATTTTACCCTGAAAATGTCAGTGGAAATATAAAACGAGTTAAAGGTTTAGTTTCCTTTTATTTTAAATGATATAAAATAATTCGAAATTTCTTAAGAAAATATTCTTTTTTTTTCTTAATTTCGATTTTTGGGATTTTTTTTTTATTTTTAAATTGTTGCTCTTTCTGTATGGGAACCATAATAAGGTCGTTGTTCCAGAAATATGAAGGTAATGGGCAACTAAACACTTGAAAACTCTAAATGAAATAAGAATTATTTAATAGTTTAATATTTCTTATAAATTTATTTAACATTTATTCATGTATAAGCACAGGTTATATATATATATATATATATATATATATATATATATATGTGTGTGTGTGTGTGTGTGTGACATTTTTAAGATGGAAACCCCCAAAAGTTCATTTACAGGCTGATAAAGGTGCACTAATTTATAATTTATCTATATTTTCTTAAAAGCTGTTTTCAAAGTTGTGTGGACGATGTGTTTTTTTTAAAGAAACAATGTTACTAGTATACTAATTTCAAAATTTTTTAAAATCATATCAGTTTTGGGTAAAAAAATTACGTTATGCAGAGAAATAAATATATATAATTATACTCCTGCCCCGATAGAGATTGCATGAGCGTAAGATTATGTAAATGTATTTTATGTATAAGCAATATCCGAATGTATATTTGGGATTTACTTAAGATTTAATTTCTGCTGTATTATAAAAAATATCAGAACGTAACCTTAGTAACAAAAGAAAAATCTATTCGAATAAAATTAATGTTTGGACGAGATCATAAATGTTTACTTAGATCATATTAAAGTCTTAACTGTGTGAGCTATTGACATTCAGATATAAATTAAAAATTTACAAAAATACATTAATAAAAGTAGCAAGCTTCTTTTGAAATTTGAAACTATTCGAGATGGAATATTTTTGAAATCACCCCAAAATTGACAGGATACCATAAGTTCATCGCCACTGTTTTAGAGATTTCTTCTATGATGAAAATTTGTGTGTTAGTTTAAATTCAATTTTAAAATGCATGATAATAATTGAAATAAAAGAAATTATAAAAATTAACTTCATATTTTCACAATTGTTCTCATGTGTGTCTGTTATTTTTCTAATTTTAACCAAATTTCTTTCTGAAATTTAATCCCGGAAAAAAAATTGAAAAATTTTACTCTGCTTCAAAAGCTATTTATTGCAATCATTGATAAATGTTTAGAATATAAATGAATATCAATTCAGCCTATATTTGCATATTAACTTTTCGTCTGACAGCTTACGGAAATAAATTATTCCCGAGCGATTCTTTCCCAAACTAGTTCAAGTCCCAAAGATGTTCCTATCAAATGAGCATTGTTTGAGCAGCACATTATAAATGTGCTCATCAGACGGAGAAGCTACATAAAGGTGGAATAATTCCAAGGCTCTTTTGTTTGCTTTACCATTCTAAACACTTAAAACTTCAGATACGATTCGCTAGCGTGAAACGTGAAGTACTTATACGGCACCTCATAAATATGAATAACTTTTTTAAATGTCGTTAGACGAGCGAGCCTTAACTATATCCGTCCCTCTAAGTGTCAGTATGGCCCAGAGCAAACACATATTTAGATGGGGAAAAAAAGGGGTCAACCTCCTAAGCCTCTTCTGAAAAACAAATAGTTAAATTGCCGTTCGTGCGCTCTAAATCTCTCCTCCTCCCCCCTCTTTTTCCCGCAAGATGAGTTTCCCATACTCACCGGTGCTTCTTTAGCATACAAGGAACTGGTCTTTCAAAAGAGACCGACAAAACATGACTGGTTTCTTGTAATGGACGTCGCGTTTAGCGAGTGTGGTCATCAACTTCCCGATCATGTGATGTCCGTTCGTGAAACACCCTGACACGAAGGGTGTTTACATTAACTCGGAATATTTCATCGCACAGAACACATTCGTTCTTTTAAAATTCATTACATTTTCCTCTTAATTAGAGGAGATTTGTTTACGTACTTGCACCTGTCCTGGGCTGTGGAAGGGGAGGGGGATGATGGCACTGGACATTCCTATTGGAGGGAAGAGGAATTCCATCAAATGGTGGAATAAAACAGATATTTCTGAAATTTAAATTCTCTTATTTATCGTTGTTTTAGACCTTTAAGGGGAAAAATTGTCAGAAAATTTCAGGGTTATTCAAAATAAATCATCCGATTTTAAAATTAATTATTTTTAAAAAATAAAGTTGCAAAATGACTAATAATACATGAATACAAAGAAAAACTGAATAAATTTTATATCATGAAAAATAGGTAGTTCTTGTGCTTTCTTCGAGAAGTTATTTGACGAAAGCCGTTTTAGATGCTTTCACGAGCTACCTCGTAGAGGAACAGTGCAATAGCTTCACTAAGAATGAAATAAACGTATGAAACGACGTCATTCTGACGCAAGAAAGAATACATTTCAGCTTTTTCTCAACGAATTGAACGCAATTTTAATATTTGAACTGTTTTTTTTTTCTTAAATTGGTATAAGTCTATTTTTTATATTGAGATATTTAAGGGTTTGTATTTTAATCATTTTAAAAATACTGGCAAAATTAATCGATTCGGATTACGTATCTAACTCTCTTAACAAGTTAATTTTATTATGAAATAAAAATCATCTAATTTATTCATATCTCACTAAAATTACCATTAACTCAATTTTTTTCCAAAAGGGGACTTATACCACTTTAAAAACCGCTTATTTAACAAAATATTCTCTTATATATTTTTACTTACAAAATAATACAAATTAAAGTTATTTTTATGCAACTCAGTGCTGTTTAAATATTATTATGGTCTGAACGATTGTTAATTAGCTTCGCTGTAATTCTGCTCAGTACTTATTCCGAAATTTCAATTTTTGAAACCATATATGCGAGAAGAATATACAATTGTGATTTATGCGCTACCAGTGAAGCGTAGTTTGTTAGTGTTAAGCTATAAATCCATATCCTGAAATGGAAATTTTTGTACTTAAAATAAAATTTTAAGCCTTTTCTCGACTACTTATGTTCTATACTACGTGATTCAGTTTGGCAGTTGATTAAGAACATCTATGAATGCAGCTTCCTATTAAAAGGGGCTGTATTATCGTTACGTTATCAGACATTGCTTTTCATTGGAGAAGGAAGACCTTTGTAAAAAATTATGAATAAATGATTGTACCTGAAATGGGCAGATAAATGCAAATTGCCTAAATATTTTGTTGATTTAAGCATAATCATTACGTATGTATTTTTAAGTCTTCATGCATCTTATGTGCTTAGAAACATTGAAATTCTCTTTCGTACAATTCTTGAGTACGCGTGCTGGAAAGTATATAATATGAAAATGTATCTGAAATTTTTAAGAATAGAATATTTTGAATATAAAAAAGAAGTCAGTATTGTTCTAATAACAATTTACTAAGGCAATATTTTTATCAGTTAATTAAAAGTATGAGAACATATTATTATATATTTAAATTCATTTAGATATGACTGCATTGTGTTATTTTTCAGATTTTTCATTTCATAATTATTCGACTTATATTCCTTTTGGGTAATAAATGTCCCTGTATTCTATTTTTAGGACCCGTAGTTTAATAATGGTTAAAATAGCCTGATTTACCATGCATCTATTTGAACAACATTCACTACTTCGTCTTATATATGTGTATCGGTAGTTCGTAATTCGTTTCAAAAAACTGAGAACTCGCTTTGAAAACAGAAATCATTTTAAAATCAAAAGATGTTTCACTTTTGAAATAAAATCAAACTATTGAATGCATTATTTGAAAATCCAAATTCATACATTTTTATTGTAGACTCAAACTAGAAATATCAATCCAAAAATCTTATCATATTTAGATTAATTTCAATGTGCTTGGGATTTGTAATATTTCAACTTTTTACTTCATAAGTATCACTATTCCTTTTTGGGTAATAAAAGTCATAGCGTTCATTTTTGCTAGATCACTGCTGACGAAGACTTTCAATAATTGTTACGATAACATGATTTTCCCGACATAAATTTATACATACACTACTTTTGTCTTCAATATACGTGTTCGTAAATCAAATTTCGTTTCAAAATCAAATAATTATTAATAATATTCTTCCTTTTCACAAAGACTCCCATTATAAAATTTCAATTATATGATGTATTCGTCTTCTTGCTCATTTTCATTCTTTTATAAGAATAAATTTAGAGTCAGTTTAAAGGATAGGAATAGCCATTTCGTGAGCGTCCGTCGAATTCATCCTCACGAAAGTTTGATCGCCGTACGGCCATCACTGCGACACAAACCGTATTGGAACTGATCACAAAATCAATGAACTATGTAATTTTACTCATCATCCGATGACCGTCATTCGCTTTCATCATTCTTCCACAGATGTGTTCTCTTCAGAACTACTTAGCATACAACGGACGAGGACTTTCAAAAGGTACCGACAAGCCATGACAGAGAATTTCCTAATGGGAGTCCCGTTTACAGAATATGATCACCAACTTCCTGTCGTATTGGAATTTCGTTGAGTAATAGACACGAATTGGTAGAAGCTGCGGAAGTGTTTTGCTAGAAATATGGACATCGTCGCTTGGAGGGCATTTTAATGTGCATTAAGGCCGCTTTAAAAGTCGGACTATTGTTTTGAAGTTTCGCCGCGAGCGCGCTGGCCTTACTGGGTTTTTCCGATAGGTATAATTTTAAAGTCGTTGATTTTGAAGTGTTGCGATAGCAATTATTCATCTCCTTATGGTACGACTTGGTATAGTGCAGGGAATTATGTGTGTGTTATAATAATTTTTCTTTATATATTTGTATTTAAACATTTTCGGCTTTCGAATCGTATTATTTGTGTAGTAAATCTACTACTTTTCATTCCTCAATACCGCAGGAATTCATCACCATAAAATGATATGTGCTTACATTTTTGTTTTGTATTAAATAATACAAATGAACTTCAAATTCGCTTCCATTGTGTTTGATTTTAAATTAATACTTTTTGTCACAATAACTATTATTCACTCCAATGGTATGACTTGGTATGATGTGTTATAAAATAATATTTGTTTGGGTAATTGTTTCTTCATTCCCTTGAATATGCTCAGAAAACTAAACTCATGCATCATTCCTATAGTTGTTTCACTGATCAAAAGTGAATGCAGGTATTATTATTAAATTACTTGAGTTTCCGTTTTTTTTTTCTCTTATACTTAATGAATTTTTAAAAAAATGATTAATATGTTTATCATTTCCTCCTTATTTACCCCAATTTGAGGCAAAACATTATATGGAAATTTTTCATTTGTATGCTACACCGACTTTAACTATTGCATTATATATTGAGAAAATTAACCGTTTTCAACTTGTATGTTATATAAGTTTTTTTTTTTTCCATTATTTTTATTCATCTAGAAAGCAATTATATGTCACTATCAAATGATGTATTCATATATCATTTTTTTGTAAATAAAACTACTGTTCTTGTATAATAATTGAACCAAAGATTATATATAATTGTACCAAAGATTGGAACATTTTTTCACGGGAAAAAATGTCCAAATACTAATTTTGTATTTTTAATTCAATATTTTTTGTAATACTATTTACTTTTGCGTGAATTGATTCTTTAATGCTGTTTTAAAAAAGGACTCCGTAATTCTCAATCTTATAGTATAATATTAAAGGATTTTAAAACTTACTTTAACGTTTCAGTGTCCTAAAAATGACCAGAATGTTAAAGAAATTACACAGTACTTTAAAAATGACTAAAATATCAGAAAAAATATTATTATTCTATTTCAACTGTCTGACCTTTTAAAATATGCATACAAGATTTCATGTACCCCACCTGCAATTATTAAACGAATTATTTAAATTTTCTTTAAGAGTGCGTCAAATCATTTCATTGACCTTCAGAAACTAAAACTGCTTTTTCTCAGCCTTGTATTTTTCAAGACAATCATGTATATAAAACACTGAGGCATTTTTTTGTGTTCAGTGTAAAATTTTGAAATATTTTCTGATTATTTTGTATAACATGTTTGAAAATTCAGTACATGGAATAAGAATTTAGATAAATAGTTAATTTTTTAAGAAATACTGAAAATTAAAATTTTAACCTTTACTAAATTGTGGAACTATAAATAACACTATTATAAGCAAAGTCATGAGAAAAACTTCTAAGAATTTGAAAAAAACTCGGCATAACAATATTACAATTTGTAGAAACGGAAGAAATTTTGAAATATTACAATATTTTTCTAAAAAATTAAAATTTTAAATAGTTATTAATTCTAAAATAAATATTTCTTCCCCTGAAATCATGTTTTATATGTGCTCAGATAATGCGAAAGTAAATTTATTCTTATAAATATCTAATTTTTAAAAAAAGGCTTACAAGAAATTGAATCACCTTAAAGGAAAAAAGGCGTATTTATGGAATGTTTTTAAATTTTAAAAACTTGATAGTATAAAAAAAATGTTATGATGCTTAGAATTTATAATAAAATTAGGATATTCTTTCTGCCTTAAAATATTTTCCGAACCCTCAAAAATATTTCATATTCTTAGAACTTGTAAATATCTTTTTAAAACAAAAATCTTTCCATTATTTAAATTGTATAAAATGATTTTTATGAAAATAACCTGTAGCTTGTAACAAAAATAAAAATTTCAGTTAAATATATTTATTCTATTGTAACAAGGAAGCTTATTATAACTCGACACTTCAAACTTATAAAAATATTTTAGTATTGTTTTATTTACAAAGAGAGAATATGAAAATCGCATATTTTACTTTTTAATTAAAATTATTCAGTATTATTTACAGAATAATGCGCAACGGTTTCTGCACTCTATGACATTAAAAAAGTTGATATTGCAATATTATAAATCAAGATCCTGAAAAATGTAAGTCTTATCAAATAAAAATCTTTTGAAAAAAATTAGAACTTAAACAGAAGAAGATGCAAAATATTACGCAATATGTTTAATTTTTATATAAGTAAATAGTAAATATTTTAATAATTTTACTGTGTTTAATGATGAGAAAAAATGCATTCAATTAATTTATTCATGCATATTATATTCTCCTTACCAAAATAAAAACGATAAAAATGAGTTTTCAATCGAATTTGAAATGTTGTGAGGATATATTTTTCTCCAATTGTAATTATTTTAATTATTAAATAATTAAAAGAATTTTATCCAGTAAATTATTTTATGACATCCTAAAATCTAAAGTCTGAATTAGAATTAAATGTTTCTTGGGCTTTGGAAAGGGATTTTAATAAGGATGTTATCAACTAACCAATTTTTGTCAAATTATGGAATATGACCCCTAAGTTTGCGCGCATCCTTCTCAACTATAAAATATGCCTTCTGAAAAAAATTAATTTTTTTTAGAAATAAATATTGACTAATATGAGTTTTCATTTTTATGTTAATTACATTAAGGTTTACTTTTTGCTTATTATATAGATCAATGAGGTCATTATATCACTTTGTTGCAATTAGAAAAACGTATATTAATTTTCTTTATAGTCTAACATAGCTCGAATTTAAGGGCGATTAAAGGTAAAGAATTTTGAAACTAATATGTAAAAGTAATAAAACGTTTTCAGATAATACACTCTGTAACAAACAAAAACAAACTTACGCACCAAGAAGGAGTTGCCCAAGGAGACAAAAATTGGCGCATAGGAAAATTATGTACAGAATAGAAAATGATTAAAATTTCAGAAAAAATGAATGATTTATTTCAGAGTTACAAAGTAACGAGCTTAATAAGGTGTCCCACATATAGCCTAGATGCAAGCTGCCACACAAAGTAGCATATAATGATAAAGCTCTCTGATGGTCTCCGGCGGTATTTCTTGCCAAATTTGCTCCAATTGTCGGACTAGGTCGTCAACATTCCCTGGTAGATGCAGTCGCCTTCCAATCATATCCTAGACATACTCGATTGGAGAGAGATCTGGCTGGCCAAGGAAGTTTTTGATAAGCTGTAAGACAGTTCATAGCAACACGTGCCGTATGTAGTCTGGCATTATCTCGCTGAAAAATAAGGCTAGGGTACTGCAAAATATATCTCAGAATGTCGTCGACGCAACGCTGTGCTGTAAGTGTGCCTCTAATGACGACCAAAGGGGTCCGACTATCGAGGAAATAGCGCCCCAGACCATAACTCCTGATTGAGGGCATGGATTAGTGAAAGCATGATCGACACGCTGCCCTGGGCGTTTCCAGCCACGTCTTCGTTGATCGTCAGGACACTGTGGGAAGCGGGATTCGTCGCTAAACACTATACGTCCCCAGTAAGCATCATTCCAACCTGATCGAGCCAAGCACCACTGTAATCTGGCTCAACAGTGTACAGGCGTGAGTGGCAGGTGACGTAGCGGTCGGTACGAGCGTACATTTCGCACTATCAGTCGTCTGTGCGGTCATGGTGAACACTCGTGAGAGGGTCGCACGTCTGATGGTTAATAACGATGAATCAGGCCATGTGACAGCTCTACTGAGAATCATTCTGTCCTCCCAATCTACTGTGACTCTAGATCGACCTCTACCTTCATGATGCTGAAATCTGCCATTGCCCACCCATTCTTGCCAGCATCTTCTAATCGCCGCATCGCTTTGACCCATATGACGAGCGATTCTCCGATTTGCCAAACTGCCTCTTTCAATCCAATGATGCGACCTCTTTCAAACTCTGGCAGAGCTCGAATCCTGCGGCGATGCTTTTTTTCATTCGTTGAAAGGTTTCCTAAATCGCAATGCAACAGAATATTTGACAATCAGATTGAGAATCGCTTCTTATATACACATGCTGAGTAATCAGTTAAGATGCACTATTCATTCATTGGACACCAAATTTTAATCATTTGCATGTTCGGTTCAAATGCTTTGCATACGAAGCTTCATTACAGCCGGACAACTCCTTCTTGGTACGTCGGATTTTTTTTTTTTGTTATAGAGTGTATATTCATTATTAAATGTATTTATTTATTTGAAGTTTCTTAAATACAGAATCAGATAAATTAGTTCTACCTCATTTGACTAATAGGTGACTTTATATAAATTAATGATCCCTAATTCTTTGCCTAAATTATTTTTCTTGGTTTAGTAACTTCCTGAAAATGGAAGATTACATTTAGGCTCTAAACGTTTCAAATATATGGTATCAAATAAATGAATGGAATGGATTGGAGTACCTTTATGTTGATGGATTTCTAGAATTTTCTGTGCATTAAAATGCCATTGACCTAAAGAAGCTAGCGAAGTTAATGATTGGTTAGAAAATAAATTCTCTCATATTAGTAGGTTTGAGTATATCAACGAATCATAATGACTTTCTCTTAGACATTTTCCTTATTTTATCTGTGTTCTCTTTGTGAATTACTATTCTGATTCATTCGTGATTTCATTTGGCATTGTTACTCTGTATCTGTATCTAATTGAAACTCAGATATTTTGTCAATTTTTAAGGTATTTTTGAATAAAAATCCTTTTGAAATACGAGAACAAGTATGTTGTACATTTTTCTTCTAAATTATTCATTCGGATTGATTGTTTATAATAACGTAGCCTTTAAAAGCAACATGAGGGCTATTGGCGATGTGCCTCGTAATTTTGAACCTCGCTCAAGAGACTAGGACGACACCTGAACACGCACCTTAATCTACAAACTCCCATACTACACCCACAAAAGACTTGGAACTTTGACTGATTTAACCTGTATATAAGACCCGTTATTCTGTTAGTCTTTACGTGGTCGCGTTAGTTTAGTGGTCATGGTTTCGGATTCGTGGGCTGCGGTTTTCGTTCAGTCGGGGGTTCGAGCCTTGTCCGCAAAGGACCCGCCGTGTAGCCTTGGCTGATGATCAATAAATCTGTCGGGTTTCAAAGTCGCGTGGCGTGGAAGTTAGGAGAAGGGTGGTGGTTCCAGTTCAGCTGTGTCCTCGTCACTTGACCTATGTTCAAAATTACGAGGTTCGTCGCCAATAGTCCTCGTGTTGCTTCTTGTGCTGCGTTAAAGAACAACTAAACTAAAACTGTGAGTCTTTACCGCGACCCGACTGAAGAAATGCTGCCTCCAAAAACCGCTCGTGACCATGACCACTCGGCCACCGAGTCATTATTTCTTGGAATATTTATATTTTAGTGTTTAGACTTTTTTCGGAATTTTATTTCTTAAGATATCAATCCTCACCATAATGACGCTCATTTCATCATGCTAGGATGGCATACATCACTTTATAGAAAATATCGTTTACACTTTTCTAAATTGTAATTATTCTTTCATAATTCATAAGACATAATATTTTATAATCAACAATTTTAAAATAAATTGGATGTTATCAATGATGACTTGTTTATTGTAACAGGTCAATTGAAAAGTCCCCGGCCTACCATAGTAAAACACATTTTTTTGGCAAAATTAGTTTTTTTTATTCAACATAATTCCTTCAAGGGTGATACACTGATTATAGCGACCCTCCAACTTTTCGATACCATTTTTGTAGTACGATTTGTCCTTTGCTTCAAAATAGGCCTCAGTTTCGGCGATCACCTCTTCATTCGACAAAAATTTCTTCCCAGCGAGCATTCTTTTGAGATCTGAGAAAAGGAAAGAGTCGCTGGGGGCCAGATCTGGAGGATACGGTGGATGAGGAAGCAATTCGAAGCCCAATTCATGGATTTTTGCCATCGTTTTCATTGACTTGTGACACGGTGCATTGTCTTGGTGAATCAGCACTTACTTTTTCTTCAAATGCGGCCTTCAAATGTTTTTCGGCGATTTCGTCCTTCAAACGGTCCAATAACGCTATAAAATAGTCGCTGTTGATGGTCCTTCCTTTTTCAAGGTAGTCAATGAAATACAGACGCCATAACCTTGCCAGCTGACTGTTGCGTTTTCCCACGCTTTGGAGCGGGTTCATCGTGTGCAGTCCACTCGGATGACTGTCGATTGGACTTCGGAGTGAAATGATGGAGCCATGTTTCAACCATTGTCACATATCGACGCAAAAACTCGGGTTTATTACGCTTGATCATCTTCAAACACTGCTCCGAATCGTCGTTGTTTTTGGTCAAAAGTGAGCTCGCGCGGCACCCACTTTGCACAGAGCTTTCTCATACCCAAATATTCGTAAATGATATGATGTACACGTTCAGTTGATATCTTTAGAGTGTCTGTTATTTCATTCAATTTCAATTTACGGTCATTCAAAATCATTTTGTGGATTTTTTTAATGTTTTCGACGGTAACAACCTCTTTTGGGTGTCCACTGCGTTCACCGTCTTCGGTGCTCATTTCACCACGTCTAAACTTAGCATACCAATCCTTGATGGTTGATTTTCCCGGGGCAGTGTCCGGAAACTCGGCATCAAGCCAAGTGTTTGCTTCAACTGTATTTTTTCCCTTGAAAAAGCAATATTTTAGCAACACGCGAAATTCCTTTTTATCCATTTTTTTCACAATAACAAAAGTTGCTTCACTCAAAATGCTACAATTCACAAACTAATGATCCGACAGCTGTGAAATTTATACACGCATCTTTTGAGGGTTAGGGCTAACTGAAAAACATATGGATTTAATTCTAGTAGCACCATCTATGTGTCAGGCTGGGGACTTTTCAATTGATCTGTTATTTGCGTCTCTCTGCGGCCACGAGTTTGATGATTTTCAATTATTTTTTAAAAACTTTCTCGAAGAAATTATAGTAAAGTTATAAAAACTGAACGATATTCATTGAATTGTTTGTAGACTAATTCTTTTTTTTCATGGGATTCCACTGTAGTGTGTTAATTAAATAAAGAATTTCATGGCGAACTGATATTCGGCTCGATGGTTCATACTAAAGAACGTTCGTTTGAAGTATAATAGAGGTCGGTAAATATAAAGAGGTCCCCAAAGTTTTCCTGTGGCGATGTATAGACATTTGGAGAGTGAGGAACATGCTAAAATTTCTTCTTTACCCAATATAATGCTATGCAGTTCTGTAATAAAGTTTACAGTTCTGTTTTTCTGTTTCTTGGCTGAAAGAATAAAATTTAAATGAAATGTTGACATCTCAAAACAGTTCTTAATTATGTATTTAATCCTTAAAATGTCTCATGAACCCAAGTCAATCGTTTTCCCAATATTAATAAAAACTCGAATTACTGGTAGCACTATTTCCTGCAATCATTTATGGCGTCAGTAGGGTTAAAGTTAACATAAAAAAGTTCATTTTTGTTCATTTTGTACTTCGCAAAGAAAACTGATAAGGGTCGATATTTTACCCTTTATATCGAAAGTGTTTTAAAATTAACTCGTGAAGATTTAATTAGCTATTGAGTACCTAAGTTATAATTTTTGTTTTAGTAAGACATTGATAAGTTGAAGGTAAGGAAATAATTATTTTAGAATTGTTTTTATTTTTATTTTATTTCATTTCCTGGAAGATAATTTTATGATATTGTGTCCCCTCTCTCTCTCTCCCCCCCCGAAATAAAGACAGTGTAGAAGACGATGATGTGATGGCTGATTATGTAGATTAATTGATAATGACGTGGGAGAAAGTGCTGAAATTTAAAGGAATGAATAAATGCCTATCATCCACAATATTATTTGCAATAATTGTAGGAAATAAATTTATTGATTTTCATGAAATATGTAATTTTTATAATATATCTAATCTCATTTACATATCTTTATTAAATTTATAAAATATAAATTCATTTACAAGGGGGAAATTACGCCATGATACCGTTAATGGTATTTTTTAGATGATACCTGTTAAGGGTTAAGAATGACTAGTAAAAATATAATCCGATTCTCATTTAGCCCAAATGGTAAATCATTTTGTTATTTAAAAAGAAATAGAAAACAATATAAAATTTTAACTCAATCTTGAATAGTGAATTTTCAAGATTCGATTTTGTTTCGTTTATTATCACAAAATTTTGGCATTATCTGAAAAATAAACCGTCACAAATATGCGATTATTTTTTTTTCCCATGGTTTAGTATCTATCGATTTTCTTATTAATCCATAAAAATTTACCTCGATTTTTAAGTGAAAAAAAAAGCATTTTTAAAATTATTTGTTATAAGACTGGCAAATGATCTAGCGATCTTTATTACACTCTCTATTAAGGAAGCGTTTACTCTATATTGATTGCAATTGTAGGAGTTTCAAAAGTTTCAATTTCCTACTTACTAGGTTCTATAAAGAATAAAATAATAACGCAATTTAAAATTAGGTCATAAATTATAATTATGCTTTTGGATCATGAAATAGTTTCTATATATATAGTCTGAAGCTAGAGCCGTATTATTGTTACCTTTTCGAGTCATTGCTGAATGTCTGATTTCACGAAATCAGATGGTAAAAGATTAGAAAGAAAATCTGTCTAGTATCCTGAAATATCAGTAGTTATCAACTTTCCATAAACTATGAAACATTAAAAATTGTGGTAAACACTCCCGATTTTATAGAAGAAAAGAAGAGAAAACAAAAAAAAATAATAATAATAATAATAATAATGTGTGCAAAAGCACATGTTTTTTTACTGAGAAAGCGCATTCATTTTTAACAAAATGTATACGGAATGCGCAACCATGTAATTACACACAGTAAAATTAAGTTCGAAGGAGTATATTTCGAGATTTTTGAGGCTAGAGTCTATTTAAAAGTAAAGTGTTTTTACTCTCTTACCTGAAACTAATAAGAGCGTTTCCGTTGGCGAATTTTCTACATTATCGGGGGGGATACTAATTATTTCGAATACTAAGAATAAAACCGAAAAACCAAATGACAAAAATATAGAATGTTTGTAGCTGATTTAGTGTAAAATTACTCTTTTCATAAGTTCCTCACCGTAAGGTAACAAGTATAATGAAGATGAAATACATAAAATAATATACTCGATCAGCAGCGGAACCAGGGAGGTGAACACGGCTCCACGTGCCCCCTCTGTCATAATTTCACGCACATACAAAATAACATACTTTAATAGATAATCCCTGACAAATTTGTGAAAGTATTGATTTTGTTGTTTCACTTCCAAGTTGTTTGTTGTATCCAAGCGCAAGACCGGGTTATATCTATCCTACTTAAGTTTTAATTTCTCGGTTTGAATTTGATTGTTGAGTTAATATTTAGGTTATTTCTAGATTGAGGACTATATACGCATGAATAATAAACGAAATAAACATACACAGTTAAGTCTTATAAACATTTTAGAGGAAAATAACTGTGCCTTTTTTTTTTTTTTTTTTTTTTTATTTTTTGTGGATTGTGGACTTGATTCATTTCATATTAAGGACCGTATTCATATATTAACAATTATCAAAATAGAAGTATCTGCCACATATGAAATTAATACACTCATGTGCTTATCATATAAAATCTTTTAAACTCATCTAAACAAATTCATACTTGCCATTAGTGTACCATGTGCCATTTCAATCTCCATACTACTACTATTCCACCGTTTTTGAGGATTACAAATTTACATTTCAGAGCTTTTTATTAACTTATCAGTGAATTTAGAGGATTGTTTTACGCTAAATTGATAACTCTATACACTTTTGGAATTATCACTATCCGTCTTAGTTTCCCGAGATAAAAATCGCTGACTGTCAAAATTCGCACTAGGGGCGCTGTGATTAGTTTCAGATGATGGCGTATGGCAATTTTACAGAAGGGTAGGCTTAACTTCTGTTATTTTATAATGGTATGAAAATAATTTGGCTTTTTCCGGCTATAGATTTATACTATGCATTTATTTCAAGTTGAAGTATAATTAGGGAGATGTAAAAGTTAAATTGTCGCTTATTTGTGTTACAAACATGGCAAGTATCTGTATCATTTTTGTTATTTTGAAACGTAGTAAGTTCAATAATTGTAATTTGTAAAGATATTAATTTTTCATTAGAGCTACCGATGATTTGATATGAACAAAGTTACAAAAAATAACACTTTTAAAGATATTATATAAGTTTTTAAATAAATACTAAACGCTTAATAATTTATCATGCTCAATAGTAATTAATGATACAGCCACGTGTTGTGTGTGTATACAATACGAACTATACTTACAACCGCTATCAGTTAATCTAATATCAAAATATTAGGTAATCTCTTTTATTTCAGCTTACAAACCACCAATGGATCTCGTCTGCTGCTTATGGAAACCTGAACAAAATGTTAATCTCATGTTTATGCAAATATTGTAGTAATTTAAATAAGATGTTTCTTCTTGATACCATTTAAATATTCGTTGTAATAACACGTACTTTACTCATATAATTAATGAAATAATGTATCTTACTAACATTTGCTGAGATTTTAGTATTTCACTTTCAAATCACATCGAACCGATCCATGAGTTAGCTATTGTAAAAGGAGACATCACTTGCCCACATTTATATTTTATATGCCATATTACATATAAAGAGACGTATCATTCATCATGTTATAGCTGATAACCTTGTTGATACTATTCCCCTGTAATGATGTATATTGCTGAATGTAATATATATACTCTGTGGAACAATAAATCATTGCGATTTGCATATCTTGGATCAATATTTGGAGAGTTTGTGTATCGCAGCAAAATCTGTTATTCTTGAAATATTATGCGCAGTTCATATTTTCTTTCATTCTTGGTGTTTAGTTTTCAATGTTTGGTGTGTGGCCATGAATTTCAATCATTCATTTAGTGGCTAATGTATAATAAATGTTACAAACTTACATTTCTCACTAGCATGTAATTTATTCTATAAATATATATTTCGGATGTATAACTTTACTCGGAATTCGATTATGGAAACAGAAATATTTTGCTTTAATTTATGAAATTTAATTTTTTCTTTAAAAATACAAAGGTTATAATTACCTTTCAAATAATTTTATCTTGTTTCGGGGAAGATGTGTTTGATTATAACATAAGTTTATGAAATTTATGCGTTATATATTCTGATGTAAATGGCACATTTTAAAGAAATTATTCTAAATTCCTCCCCCCCCCTTTTGATTATTAAACTTGAATTTTATTTTGAGGGAGATGTATATGATAAATGTGTTACCCCTTAATAAATTTTCAAAGTGGGATTTTTTTCCACATGTCTAAAATTAAATCATTGATAAAATTGAGGCATCACATTGGCTGATATCTATAAATATGTGTACTTAAATTTAATATTGTGATATTTAAGGAAATTGAATGAAATTATTTGTTAAAATCTGTATGCTGATTTAAGTTAAATTTATATTTTTATTTATTTATTTTTACTTTTAATAACAGTTTTCTATTTAAATTTTTGTAAAGTTTGTATTTATCGTTGGAGATATTTTTAAGAAACTTTCAATCTCGAATTTTTCCATTAAAAATGAAATACTTGTTGCATTAAATGTTTGAATCCTCTTTGTCGAATCATCTCTATGAGTGCACTTCATAAAAATTTCAATTTAACGATAAGTTGATGCTATGTCATATTTGATGAATATGAAACTATATTTGTTAGCGTAGCTGGCACCAAAAATCACAAAAAGCTAAGAATCAAAAAAAAAAAATCCTTATGTTTCACAAAGTATAACATGAGGCTTAAAGAAGAAAGTAAAATCAGTAACAAGAAAACATTTTAAATTTAAGTTAACGACAAAATTCCGTGAAACAGGAAGACTTTCAACACTCTTAATGAGTCCAGAAAAATACAGGAGTTCAACAAATGGATAGATACTTAAAATCGCTTTAAATCGGACACTTGCGTGTAATCTGCGCTGCAAAAGAATGTGTCTTACATCATCAATTCACCGCTAACACAAAGTCCCCTGATCGCTAAATTAAAACGAAATAAATAACTGTGAACATTTCTATGTTTAGATAAAACTTGAGTTAATTTAAATCGGTTGAAAAACTTTGCACTTTTAACTCTTAAAATAGTTATGGGGAAACCTTTTTGATAATGGTGCCGTAGATGAAGCATGAAATTCAGTAAAAACAGTTCTTTCCCTAGCGACATGTTTCCAGTGAGTTGCTGGAACAAGCATCATTAAATTGATATCACGACAAGTTGCTCCTTTAAGCCAACTTGTTCATTTTTTCATTTCGGAGAATATCATTATGGCCTCAACATAATGAGAATGAACCTCATCAATATTTTCAAGAACGTGCAAAATATAGTAAATTTCTACTACAAGCTTTTCTGTAGGATTTAAATTGCGCAAAAGGAAGATGAAAGAAAGGGAATTTGTGTAAACAGGGTATTTAAAGATCTCATTTACATGAAAAGACTCTTGAATTCATTTTAGATACAAGTTTAAGCACAAAATTTTGGCCTGGAAAACACATACATTTGTTAATCGCGATGTTGGAATGTTTCCTTCACTATTAAGTTTTCGTAAATAACAAAAGCAAGAACAACCTTTCTTTCTAGCGTACTACCATCCGTGAAACAAATAATTTTATACTCCTGAAAAACATCATTTACGTAAGTAATAACTGTAATAGTGTTCCTACATGAAGTGTGCGACAAAAATGAAACAGGAAGCTCCTATCTATAGTGTTACTAAAGTTGGCTTTTGTATCTTTAACTTTTTTGTACCTTAACTTCAAGATTATTTAAAGTAACTAAGTCAATAGATGGAAGACCAGAAATAAGAAAGACTGAATCATAACTAGCAGTCCTATAAACCCAAATAATTCGAAGAAGTCTTCTTTGAGTGCCTCTATTTTTATTTCCCGAAGCTTCTGAAGCATTAGAGATAGTTGTTGGAATGCTTTGTTTATATATCAGTTTAAGAAAGTAGGTTTCTAATCCCATAGGTATTTTTGAGAAATTTGCAGTAATCCAAGAATAATTTTTTCACTTTTCCTGGAGATAGAAATATTTTACTTTCACTATAATTTGTAACGATTGATCACTATTAGTTGGCTCTTAATCCATAATTCATTTTGATATATTAAACTGTAAATGAGACTTGAAAACAATCTAAGAAAACTCGAGACTAAAGAATCAAAATTATTTATTATCAATGCCTATTATCTAAATGACTCTCCCAGATTTTTATTCCTAACTAACAATTCTAATTATAATTAAAATTAAGTTATCTTACCGAGGCATCTCCTCTAATCGCAGGACAGTCCTTGTTAAATATTACGTCCATTCCTTAAGATCATAAAATTTCTCTAGTCAACAGTTGTAATTTACTCTGGATAGTAATATTCGCTATCCTCTATATCTCTTCTCGATTTCTCTATACCGTGGTGATGCACTTCTATTCGACTCTTGATCCATAATTCAGTCAAATATAACTAACTTTAAAAGTCAATAACCCACAAAAGGACACACTAGTCAAATCTCACATAACTATTTATTTGACAGCTTTGTAGTATAATGTCTCAGGGATATGTGCTCTCCTTGGTAACACCTTAGATAGATTCACCCATTCAACTAATACCGAGCTAATAATCTCTTACTGAAATCTCTCTAGTAGAGGCTAACTTGATTTCTCGAATCCTTTGCAACCGCTATCGCCTGCAGTAACTCTTGATAACATCTACCGCTTGTAAGGCATACACTCAGCGCTAGTCCCACTCGACCTCTATCTTCAAAGTTCCCCTCTACTTATATACCTTCATATTTACCTCATTTCACTTTATTTCTACCTGCCTCTAATTATTATAATCCTGTTTCATTTTGGTTGGGAAGAAATTGCTTAATTCATGTAATCAATCTCAATTAAAGTCCCCAAGGTTAGTGAAGAGAAAATCGCGAATAGCCCAACGTTCACAATATTTATATATCATTATATCGGAATCGTTTCACTTTATTTCGATCCGCATCTAATAGTCATAACACAGTTCATTTTGGTTGGGAAGAAATTGTTATTTTATGCAATCAATCTTAATAAAAGTCCTCAGGATTGGTGAAGAGAATCGCGAATAGTCCAACGTCACAAGTTTATTATAAGCAATAATGCTCAAATATTTAATTTGCTGTTGCTTCAATAAGTGCACTCAAAATTAAATTCTCGATGAACTGATCTCGATTTTTTATGTAACATTATAACTTTAGATGTCTAAGGATTAAATTCCCTCTTATTAAGTTCTGACTATTCAAAAATGTAATCTAGGTTTTTCTGAAATAGAACACAGGCATCATTAAATTTCTTACTCTGAATAATAAGAAACAAATTGTCTGCAAAAAGCAATTGCGTAACTGTTTCGGAATTTCGAAACATTATAGAATAGCTCATTTTTAATACAGTTCCTAACAAAAAAAAGTTTTGTAATGGACCTCTGAGGGCAGCCTTTACCAAATAAAAGTTTTTGTGATATTTCCTAAATTAAGATCAGCTGAGTGATTCCGTAAAATAATCTTTATATGCTAAAAATATTCTAAGAAACTAAGATATATAAGCTAGTGAAGGATGCCCAACCAAATTCTTACATTTTTCCAGCTTGACAATGTCGCGTTTTCAAATCAAAGCCAGTTGAGCTGATCTTTGAAGAGTAAATCTCAACTGATTCTCATTTAAAAGGGAAGCCACCTTCAATGGCAGTTTCTGTTTATACAGAACATTAGAAGATAGCTTACACAAGCCGGAAAGTAAACTGATACATCGAATATTATCAATTTGTATCTTCGATAACTTATTACTTTTAGAAATAATTACAACTTTTGTTCCTCTTCTATATCACACGATAAACACCAACATTTAAATAAAAATTAAACAATGCGAACGGAACCAAAAAGGAAACCAACAGAAAAATTCTTAATAAATTCATTTGTTATTCTATCAGATCCTGGTGCCTTAATCAAACATTAAATTTCCATTACATATCAACTTCTGCCTTAGAGAAAGGGATATCATCATTGATGTCATACAGCACTTCAGCTTCGCCATTCAAAGATCTATGATTAAAATTATCCTGCATATGAAAGTCGCAAGGGAATGATTTCTTCAATATATTGCATGACTTGTATCCCCCAAAAGATATGCAAAATGACCAGGAGAAACTTCGACTCTTAAGATTTCAGGTCTCTTGGCAAAATTGGTTTTAACTTCGTAAATATAAATCACCTCCCTCTTCCTGCTTTCTTTCCAAAGCAAAAAAAATCTTTCCGAAAGATCAGTTTATTTTCTGCAAGTTTTAAATTGAATTTAACCCTAATATGAAGATAACATTTCCTGTAAATTTCCTTTAAAATGGAATTTTACTTTTTTGATAACTTCTATCTGAACTATTTCCGCATGCAAGAAATTTCAGCCGACTGCCAAAGAAGATTATGCGAACCACACTTTTTTTGAAAAAGATCATTTTTACTGAAATAATCAAATTTTGTACACCTTGATAGTATTATTCCAACATCTCAGGTTAAATACAGTTCTCTATGGAATTTAAAATATTTGAGCCAGCAAAAATAGAGAGAAAATTCAAAACAATTTCTGTTTGCTTTTTAAATGTTAAAGATATTTGTTGTTTTAGAAACACCAAAAGGTTTAGTGTTGGGATTTTAATTTCAAAATAAATCATTTTCTGATCACATAGAATCATAATCAAGTACGCACCATTTCTCAACAAAACTAAGAAACTCCTGTCCAGAAGATCAGATAGGGGTAGAAGAATAAATAAAATAGAAACACTCTTCATTAGTAATCTTTTGAGGTTACAAAGACAAGTTTGTGTTCGGTGAAGGACAGTTTTGTGACAAGAGAACAATAAATTGGAAAGTTAATCCTCGTCCTATAAAAACTGCTTTTCAGTAGGGAAAAAGGGATCATTACATTGGGAAAAGCAAGTTTTGGTGTAATCAAAATAATATTTCCCATTCATAAAATTTAAAATCCAATTATTTTTGCTACTGTTCTCAGTAGGGTGAAGAGAACAATGTTAACAAATTGTACGGCAATCCAAGATAGGAACCATGGGAAGCAAGCATTTTAAGAAAGCAGCCTTTGATATTCCAGGTTCCAGTGCACTCGGTGAAAGTACTACTGATGGAAATGAGTTGGTTTCACTAGTTAAAATCAGTAGCAGTGCTCAAATATAAAAATATTTAGAAATCGATGAAAATGTATATACTGAAGACACGAATAGTGACATAAAATCTTTTATTTCAATTGCAGTTTACAATGGGAGTTTTAATAAAAATACCTTGAGAAACAGCAAGCAAGACGAAGAAAAACCAGACGAAAAGTGTGACTTAAAAATTATACAGATGTCTTAAAACCCACCTCACAATTAAAAGAAGTGAAGGATTTAAGACTATCAGTGACTAAAAAATCCACTGGGAAAAAATACTTGCAATGCTAAGACCTTTAAACAAACCCGTGTAACTGGTTGTTTTCATTAAATTTCTGTAGTGCAAAACTCTGTTGTACATTTCTCATTTTTCATTAACTTGAAATTCAAATAAATATTTATGATTACATTACTTACTTACATCTATCATTTAATTAAAGCTTGATACAACCTCAATTTCTAATTAAATTGCAAAGAATTGAAATAAATTGCATTTTTTTTTAAAAAAAAATTAACGTATAATAGCTTTTTTAGATGCTGCTCAGGGGAGAGATTTATATTATGAACAGAACGAGTTAGATGTGTCTGTGTATTCTCCGGATCACTTCCAGTGAAAATATTAAAAACCACCTTTTGCAGTTTAAATAGATTTAACTTGGAGTACGGCAGCTGAGGTTGCTGCACATAGAATCTTAAGTATACCTTAATTAAGGCTAATATTTAGTATATGAGCTAAATGAATTTAACTTGCGTTATCTCCCCAGTTTTGTTAATTTTTTGCTGATTCCTTCGGGATGAGACTTTTAAATTGACTTCTAAAGATGAGAGTTCGTAAGTTATTTCGTTCCATGAGTTTAACTATTTGGTTCTCAGTCATTTTTACCAAATATAAAACTGCTCCGTTCAGTTCAACCAAATCTAAAACTTTTTGTTCAAAATAAATGGGACCTCATATTTTTTTGTACTGCTGACGCGTGTCTTATAGAAACTTTTTTTTGAATAGTTTTTAGATCATCCCTCAATACATGTTCATCTAAAATGTATTTGCTTATGCTTATCATGCTGGAGTGACCTTAATGAGAGAAACAATGAAAATTCCTAAAATATTTTTAACGCGTACACTTCATTAAAGTAGTTTTATTTTTCTCTTTACATAAAAGGAAAAGCTTGTTAAAGGCCATTCAAAAGTTGAACAATACCACACTCCTCGTTTTAGAAGATAAATTTACTTTATAATATAGGACTAGCGTATCCTGGAAATAAAGTTTAAATTTAGTCTCAAATTCCGATATAAGAAAAAAATCTGAAACTGTACGATACGTATTGTTCAAATGTGTCTTACAGGCTAAAGTAGTGTTCGCAGTATATATGAAATAAAAATGCGAAAAATAACATTGGTATAAAATATGAGATCAAAGCATAAGAAGTAAATACATAGATCAATATAAAATTGTATAGAATATGAAATGAAATTAAAAACAATGATATAATATATGGCATGAAGCACAAACATTATGGAATGTTTATACGTATACAGAGTGTATACATAAATGAAATGATACAAAGTTTCAAAATCATGTTTCTAATGTTTCCTGAGGAAGAACATTAAAATAAATAGCTTTACAACGTAATTACCTTAATCTACTGAAAATTCATGAACTTGAATTCGCATTCTAAGAAAATGACAAAGAGGAGGAGCTCAGCACAGAGTTCTGAAATTACAGTGATGGTTCAGCCTACGTTCTTAAGTGAAACTCTGTAACTTTTTTGTTACTAAAAGTAACAAATCTGCAACCGGCTTCAACTCTGATCATCAAAGTACATAACGTCGTGGGAATTTCTTATCTAAAGATGAGATAGCAGAACCTAATGTAAGACCAAATGATTCAATTTAGTTGATGCCTTTAATCACCCGTTAAGGACTGGAACAAATTGCATTTGATTCAATTATAGACATATGTTGCCGTGGTTCCGATTCGTTAATTTAAATCTTCCCAGATGTATATTTCTTCTCCTCTGTCATTAGATTTGCTACCTTGTATCAATTGTAATTATTATTATTATTTTGAGGGGAAAAAAGAGAGTGTTCGTAGATTGCATTTTTCAGCTAAATAATTTACGTATGCGTATATGTATAATTAAGTGTGGACTTTAAAATTATGAATAAAATATTTAAAATCATGAAGAGCTTTCTTCAACAAAATAATTGTTTACTTATTTTTTTTTTTAAAAAAAAAAAGGAATAATTTACAAAAACTTCTTTTCAAAAATTAAATAATTTACTATTAATATTTTTTAAAAAATAAAATATTTCACATTGCTGTCAATACGATATTTCCATCAAAACTTTTTCAAAAGGAGGATCAGATTTACCAATCGATTTAGAAATTTCAATTTTTTAAAGTTCCGTTAAAATTTAAATATATTTTTTGTCATATCTTTTCGTTTCGTAGGTGTTACTGGATCCTGTTAAAAATAAAGAGTGTTTGTAAATTGCATTTTTCTACTATAAATAATTTACCAATTCGTATTTGTCTAAGTACAGAACTTTAAAATCATGAATAAGTTATTAAAAATTTTATTCAACAACAGAGTTGTTTATTTTATTATTTTTAAATAAAAATAAATTATTTACAAAAAAATCTTTTTTAAAAATCAAAAAAATTAACGATAAATATTTTTAACGCAGAATATTGTATATTGATGTTAATAAATATGTCCCTCAGAGTTTTTGACGTAGTGATCAGCATTATTAATTCATTCGAATATTTTAATTTTTTTTAAAGTTCCAACACAATTAAAAAATATTTTTGTCCTTTACTAAAAAGCGTAAAGACTAACTGGATCTTGCTAGGTCTTTTTGCAAATTTAATATGGAATGTTTCTGAAATGTAGCGATAATTAATTTTAAATAAGTATAAGAAAGAGTAAGTAATACCAATTTACAAAAATCATGAAGAAGTGTTTTTCAACAAAAGAGCTGTTTATTTATTTATTTTTTTTAAAAAAGGTATATTTACAAAAAATTTTTTCAAAAATTAAATAATTTATTATAAATCTTTTGAAAAATCGAATATTTTATATTGATGTCAATAACAGTTTTTCTTCTGAATTTTACAACAAAGAGATCAGCATTACGAATGTATTCGAATATGTTATTTAATTTTATTAAAGTTTGATATAATTAAAAAGTATTTTATGTCTTTTACTAAGAAGTGAAAAGGCTAACTGGATCTTGTTCAGCCTTTTCGTAAATTTGTTATCATGTACTGTTTTTGCAACGGCGTGATAATTAATGTTAAATAAATGTAAAAAAGCATTAAGGAATATCAATTCATAACTATATGAAAACTATTTGATGCGCTTACTTTTATATACGTGCTAGGTATGTAATCAAGTTATATTAAAAAAATTAAAAGTCTATGAGGGGAGAAATTGATGATTCAAAATTGTTTAAGATATCTGCACTATTTGACTTCATTTTTGTATAAATTCTTGTAAACTATATAGATATGTTTTATTGTTACTCTAATTGAAAGCTGTAATAAAAATTGTTAATTAGAGATAAAATTTTACTCGCACATGTCACACTATAAGAAACTGTCAAAATAAAGAAATTATTGTATATTTTACTGGATTCGTTTTCACTAGGAAACGTTAAATCATAAGAATATGTTTTAGAAAACGCAATAAATTGTCCATAAATGATTGAAAAAAATTTCGAAGGCATATTTTCACTTTTGTTAGAAGTTCCGTAAGGTCTCAAAATGAAAAAAAAAAAAATCTTTTTTTGAGTATACTGTATGTTTAAACCAAATGCTAGTTTAACAAGTCAACCATAATTTGGCAATTGTAGATAAACTTCAAAATTTCTGACTTAAAAATTTTCAATAGGGATGGTTTTTGAAGATAGACAGCGTTGGTAAGGATAACTGGTGTTACTATAGTGTGCTGTGAATTATTAAAGGTGCAAAAATGAATTTGACACTGTGACATTGTTTAGTTTGATTTCGCAGCCATTTATTTCTAAACTGCTGTTTGTAGAAAATGCAACACCATGAAGGAATCATCAGAATCAAATGAAATTCGCAGCAAATGTCAATTATAGGATATTATGCAAATTAATAAAGTTTCAGAGCCATCGCGCGTGCGCGGCGCGCGCAGCGCCCTCTGAATTGATGCTGAAAGCGTATAAATAAAGTGCTGTAGCGGGACGTTGAAAAAAGTCTATGATTATTTGTTAGTGGCAAACGTTTAGTGAGACCTGAGTATGCCTCCACGACGGAAGAATAAGAAATTCAAGCAACTTACGGAGTTTGAACGAGGGAGGATAATCGGCCTTCGAGAAGGAGGATTTTCCTATCGCGCAATAGCAGCTCGTATGCAGCGGAACAGTTCCACAGTGATGCGAGTTTGGAAGCAGTGGACCGACGAGCACCGAACAACTCGAAAAACAGGCACTGGACGACAGAAGGTGACGTCAGAGCGCGATGATCGACACCTGCTCCGCATGGCGGTGAATGATCGCATAGCTTCCTCCAGGCAGCTGGCAGCACGTTGGTCTACTGCTACAGGTGTACAATTGTCGGCTTCGTCAATTCGTCGTCGTCTGCTGCGCCGTGGATTGCGTGCAAGGGTGCCTTTATACAGGATTCCCCTCACGGCGAATCATCGACGGCTGCGGCGGCAGTGGGCTCTTGAGCACAGAGACAGGCGAGCTGATTGGCACCAAGTTGTCTTTTCAGATGAATCACGCTTCAATTTGTGGACCCATGATGGCCGTGTTCGTGTTAGACGTTATGCCGGTCAACGCTGCCTTCCTGAGTGTATTATTGAACGACATAGTGGTCGAACACCCGGAGTTATGGTCTGGGGTGCGATTTCGTATCATGGACGATCCAATTTGATACGAATTGAGGGTAATCTCAATAGCAACAGGTACGTCCGTGAAGTGCTACAGCCCGAAGTCGTTCCTTTCCTTCAAGGCATCCCTGGAGCTATCTTTCAGCAGGATAATGCACGCCCACATGTTGCGCGGACTGTTCGAGACTTCTGTTCAGCACAACGCATGCAACTTCTTCCTTGGCCTGCTTATTCACCGGATATGTCGCCTATTGAGCACGTGTGGGATATGGTTGGTCGGCGTCTCGCTCGTGATCCGCGTCCTGCAGTTTCCAAAGAAGAACTTTGGTTGCGCATACAAGCGATATGGAATTCTCTTCCTCAAGCAGATATTCAACATCTGTTTGACTCCATGCCACGTCGTATAGCAGCACTTATTGCAGCGCATGGTGGCTGCACCAAATACTGATTTCGGACGCTTAATTTGTTTCTTTTGTTTTGAAAATTTCATCATTTATTTGTATCAGTACAAGTCGTTTCTGCATTAAATTTCATTTGATTCTGATGATTCTTTCATGGTGTTGCATTTTCTACAAACAGCAGTATATATCAACATTTGATTCTTCCCGAGTCTATTTCGTATCATTGTTGATACCTGTATTCAACATTATACACCCGAAAACCAGCAATAATCAAAACAATAGGTTGATTCCGATGAACCCACTCTTAAGAATGTGAAGACGATCTCATCGGACGCGGAAATCATGGATACAATTTTTATGGATATTAAGGGGGTCATATTCATGGGCTTCTTAAAAAAAGAAAAAAACAATACATAGACAAAATTGCATTGAATTAACCATTCTTGTTTTACATTCATAACATAGGTACTTTTTGAAGCGAGTAAGTATATATATATATATATATATATATATATATATATATATATATGAGGGGGTACTTATATTTGCCTCATGTCAATTAAACGAATAAAACAGATATTGGTTAAAAGTTTTTCTGTGAAGACTTTATTTTGAAATTATTGTGAATTTTATGAATTTATTCTGAATTTAAGATAAATTATATAAAAATTAATTTTTTTAGTTATTACTGGTCATTTCTGCGAACTGTAAGGTAATAAGCTCTTTTTCCTTAAAGATATTTATTCAATAACATGCAATTTAATTTTTTTTTTTTTTTTTTTTTTTTTTTTTGAGAACTTCTTTTTGTGTTAGAGGAAAACAAATGGTTAAAAACAAATCATAGGGTAATATGAAAGAAATTTTCCTCACAAAACTAAATTATTATCGAAATAATGCTTTAATTTACTTCACTTATATATATAAAAAAAGATTATATTGTATTTTTTACGCGTCATTTAAGAACGAATATATGGTACAAAATATATATTTATTTCAAGGAAAAGAAATTTTGTAATTAGGATATGTATAAGAAAAGGTTTTTCACGCATTTGAAAATTTATAAAATATGTATTTTTGAAGGAAAAAGCTTCATTTTCCAATAAGCAATTATTTAAGATTTAAACTTTTTTCAAAATATTTCAATATTTAAAAATTCCTACTATTTCCACAAACTTTAATAGTTTTTAACATATTTTTTCTCAATTTTCAAAAAGTATTGCTCACAATTCTGGCATGGGGTGATTGCCCTAGAGTTATTTGTAGTCCTACAAATTTTTTCTTCTATGTGAAAAACAGTAAAAATCCGGCAATACTCAATTCTGTGCCTTAAAAAAATAACAATTTGTCTAAATTATTTTCCATGCACAGAATCAAACAATTATCAAACATAACAGGCAAAACAACCAAAAAATTTTAAAACTTTGTATTCACAGCAAATAATGCCTTAAAATATTTTATAATATTTATATTGATTACAAAACTGTAGAGGCTTTTTTGTAATCTTGTGATAAAAAAAAATATAAATGGTTATCACGAAAAGTAAAAAACTGAGAAAAAGCAGTTTAAAATTTTGTAGGACAATGAAACGACTTTGTAGACCGTTAAAGGAAATTTAAATATTTCGCTGGTTGATGTAACCATAACTATGAAATTTTGTACATATATGTAGACAAGTCATACAATTAAAGTAAAACAATATATATATATTTCGATATTTAGGTTATTTTTATGATACTATGTCCCTTTAAGTACTAACAAAAATATTTTATTTAGAAAATATTGAACAAACTGTTATCAATCATCAAAGCTCGATCTGTTTTAATTTGTTCGTTTTGTGACACATAAAATACAAAATAAAATTTTTGCACAATCTCACCATTCCAGTAATTAAAATGATAATATTTTTTAAATTTTATATGGATATTAAATCATTTATCATAATCCGAAATTCCATTGAAAAAAGAAGAATCTATCTTTTGCTGTCAGCTGTTATGATTCCAAATAACCTGGTATTATTTAGAAGCAATTATTTTGTAATTAATCAACCAAAATAATTAAAAGATGAAAGATGTTTATTATTTTCAAAACATGTAATTAAGAGATATTTACATGGATATTAAATTAAAATAATGATTGATAATTCTTCAATCATCATTAATAGATTTTTTGCTAATATCCATCAAAATAAACATATTTATTTTCCTTTCAAAAACAGCTTCCGAACTGTGTATTACATAAATGAAAGTAACTTACACAGTGAAAAATATTTCGCATGTTCTACATGAATTTGAAAGAATACTAAACATTGGTACAAAAGCATTTAATACTTAATAGCAATCTTATTTCAATTTTTTGATCAACCTTTTGTATTTGGTTTTTCTTGAATTTTTTTGAGCTGTCTGTAAATCGTTTAATGGTTTTTTCGCCATTATTCTTAATGAAATGTACATGAATTAACTCATATATGCTGTGTTATAGTTCTGAGTGAAGAAATAATTTACAATTGGAATAATTTAGAATTATTGAATCAGTTATTCTCTTTATTTTTTTTTTATAATTATTATATCATTATAAAATTTCTTGTTTTATTTATTTATTGTATTCGTCGCATTGTTAATTTTTTTCAGCTTCACCTTTTTTTTAACAATTACTGAATATAAATAAGTGTTTTTAGTCTTACGTGAAATAATAGTCGATTGAAGAAGTATGATATTTTGACAACAGCTTGCCTAATAATGAAAACTAAAAATGAATATTTTGTCTAGAAACTACATGAAGGCACAAACTCGTAATTTTCAATCACTGTTTAATGAAGAATGTGATATCCAAGCTAGTACCTAATTCATCTAATATCCACAACACGCCGCATACGGACTTTAAGGCTGTTTTAGTCTAATTTCAAGGTGGCCACAGTAACCCAATGATCATAGTCGCGGACTCGCAGACGACGTTGTTTCTGTAGAGTCGAGGGTTTGAATCCTGATGCTACCGAATACCTATCGTGTAACGATGCTGATGCACGTTAAATCTGTTGAAGTCCCAAGTTCTCCCGTTTTCATAGTGTGGATGTTTGGAGAGGGAGGTGCCAGCTCAGGAATCGTCTTCGTCACTTGACCTAGGTTCAAAATTACGAGATCCATTACCAAGAGACAACTTGTGCAACGTTAATAAACAATCAAATAGCCTAATGTCAAAGAACCCGATCGAAACTTGAAACACATTTCCACTCAAAAAAATTGTTGAAACTTTCATCAGTTTGTGACGTTGAAACGCATACATCCGTTTACGAGTATTCTTAAAAATATCAATTTACCAATATTCTTAAAATTTACCTACATTCTAAAAATACGTAATTATTTCCTTGAACACGTAAAGTTTAAAACCCTTCAAGCCTTACCGTATAGGACACGGAACGCATATACTCCAGAAAAAAAAAAGAATTGATTCCGAATGAAATGAATAATCTTATATAATGTGATGTTCTCTGAAGAATAGCTTAATCAGATTATAAATGTTAGACAACTTTTTTTTAACATTACGCACAGCAGCCTTTAAACACAGTTTCATCAAGCAATCATTATTCCTCACGAAGGTAATTTGTGAGGCTCAATCCTGTGATTGGGCTTAAATAGCGCCAGCTAACATAACCACAGTTCGAGAGTATAATTCCGTGTGCTGCCGAGGTCCTCCTTTCAGCACTAATCAATTCTTACAGTGGCATATTTTTTCAGTCGTTACAGCTAATGTTCAACAAAAAGATACGGGCTTTAATCAATCTTTTTTTGGCAATTGGAATGTCTTGCTTTGTCAATTTCATGTATAAATCAGGATTATTGTAATACATCATCGAATTTAAATTTACTACATTTCAAAACGTATCACAAATAGGAAAATGAACAATACCTCACAGAAATGAATATTTTTCAACTTCGTTTTTATGTTTTTACAAATATTTTATATATCCTCATTTTCTTATACGACAGACATCTATCTATACGGTAGTTCTATGCTCTCCAGTGATGTTCGAGCATATCATTGTTGATGTTTATATTGAATGCAGTGGGATTCCAGACGTAATCATCGACCTAAAATCGACCAAATGATTTTGAAATACTCTATAACATGGGCTATTCACGAATTTTTTATTCGACTGATATTTGATACCTGGGGCTTCTTTCTGATTTGATAGCGATAGATAATTGAATTAAAATATAATAAGGTTATAATAATGAGATTGATGTTTGTGAAATGTATGCTGAATCTTCTGGTGTGGATTTGGCGAGATTAGAATTCAACTCTGTTGGAGCAGTTGATGGAGGTACTCGCATCGTATTCCGGTAAGTGTATTATTTGATATATTATATAAGTTCTTAGTACTCAAGGATGTGATTTTAACTTTTGAGAGCATCCCCCTTATTAGGATTAAGAAAATAAAATTTGGATACAATTGACTATTTTAATTAATTTGTCTATGCGGGAACTTAAAGTTGAAATTTAGATTTTGTCAGTTAAGTAAATTTTAAGATGACTGACGAGACAAGTTTGATGATATCGTCACAACCCCATTCACAATTAGCAAAACTTGTTGATTTCTGTTAGGTGAATACAAAATTGTCCCAAACTTCATCCACTAAATCGTGTGAGTTTAATTTCGACCTACCAGACTGCGTTATATTACGCCAAATTCTGTTCACTCTGAAACAAATGATAATGATTTCATATATTGCAAAACACAAAACGCTCCCCTGTGGTTTATCATCATTTTGAGGTATTTTTAAGGTATTCCAGTCCTTATATTTCGTAGTTCATACGGAAAAATGATAGAATGAATATTAATTGTATTCTCCAGTGCTCTGAAGAATATAATTAATATTTTTGCAGTTAATATAATTTTAAAACCCGCTGATTATTTTGTGAACTCCGTATTTAAAAAGGCAGACACAATGGACACTATAAAATAATTGTGCGTTTGTAGAACTGTGAGGTTGGGCTATTGCGATTTTCTCTTCACTAACCTCGGAGACGTTTTGCTAATTTGAATGGCATAAAATTACAATTTCTGCCAAACCCAAACAAAACGTAAATAGGTAAAGAGATACTGATATTTGAGAGAGAATTGAAAAGAAATAGAGGAAGAGATGCATGATAATTACAGGCTGATAGATTACTTTACATTGGATCAAAACATCATCGTAATTAATCGTTTGGTTTGAAACAAATCGTAATTAAAGTACTAAGATTTGAATCTGCTGTTACGAAGAAGTGTTTGAATCAAAACGAGTGATTTTGTAAGCTTTTATTATTAGCATATAAATTAAGATTGACTGAGTTAAGAGGAATTCGAGAGAGAGCGACCTTGTCTCGTATTTTCATTTGGAGTTTTTTGTAATTATTGACTATTTATTTTGACTGAAAAATGGCTGTAGAATTAAATAATGAAGAAAGCACATGACAGTTCTTGATGCAAAATATATTTCGATTCATGAATTATTGTAATTTTTTTTCCCCAAAACATTTTCTAGAAAATAGCATTAAAAGCTATTGTGTATCCAGTATATTCGACTCTACAAAATTATATTCGTTACATAACAATTGAAAAGTGGGAAAACCCGAAAAGACTTTCCTGTGAGAACTTTTCAAACATTATGACACTAACGAAATATGTAAAAAACAAACTAAAAACAGAAAGAGTCAGTGTAATTTGCAGCAGACAAATTAAGACGTTGATAGGCTGAAGGAAAATAAATCCCAGACGATTATTATGCAATGAATACTGTCATGCGTTCGGCATCTTTACATTGAAACGCACGTCTTCATGCTGCGAAGCGAGAACGATTACGTGCGACATTTTATCGGGATTGAAAAGAGCAACTCGGCCGCACACGTGTATTCGGCGGGGCGGAACCTGTCGACGCCCCCTCATCTCTTTTGGAAAAACCCCATTTTAACTAAAGATGAGGTCACGCTACAAGATGGATGGAGGAGTATTTCCTGAAGATAGTAATCTAAGGAAAAAATCAAGCATCGAACATTGTTACAAAAAGCTGTAACGGTACTAAGAAAGGGGGGAGAAAATGCCATAAATCGCCAAAGACGAGATTCTAGCGGGATTATAAGGAAATCTGAATCGAGCTGTTTATCATAAATTTTGGCGGTTCTTACAAAAATTTTACAGTCTAGTACCGTTTGCGCGGAAGCGACGATCTGGGCACTTTTTAATCACTGCGATTTATTGCGTATTTCTGAAGCGTGAATAATTGAGGGTGATAAAATCGTTGAATGTTAACTAATTCTAAAATATGTTATAGCGTGATCATAGTTTATTCATTAACATCTTTCTTCTAAGAAAATCTGAATTAGATATGTTGATGATATGAGATTTCTCTTGAAAATGGTTTATTGTTTGGGATACGGTCTACGAGATGTCACTTAAAAAATGAGTTTCCTTTTTGCAGTGTCATTGATTCTCCGCTTAAAATTTATCACCATATGATCTTATATTACTTTCAATAAATCATTGAAATTACTATAAGCTCTACCACTTAATCATACTTATCGTTTACAAATTATTCTGGCTAGACATCTAAAAGAGATATTCTTTGAGATCAGCAGTTTCTTAAAAAATTAATGTATTTATCACTTATTTACTATGAATTTATCTTCTTAGAAAATATAAATGAGATACCTGTATGATATGATGCTGTTTTTAAATGATTAATTCTCTTAGATGAAATTTTTAAGCTGTCACTTAAAAGTAATTTCTTTATTTTCATGTCATTTTTACCTCGCTAAAATTATATCTCTGAGTGGTTTTAAAGCATTAATAATAAATCTTCAAAAATACGTATATTATGAAATAGATTCTCATATAAAAGTCGTTTAAAATATATTTTGTATCAGTTTATCATATTAAAGTCAATTAACATATGTTTTGGAACATATTCTGGTATGGTATGGAGATGAAATGCCATATAGTTGAGAACTGCAAAGGTTTTTAGGTTGTCATTTTTAAAGAGAAATATTTTTCAAGTATTTTTCGGCTTACGTATTTAAAATACATTGTAATTATTTTTAGTTATGTTACATACTTTATTGAATTATATTTGACTTTATTTATTTTATTATTAACTTTATTTATTCTGGGAAACACCGAAACGAACTGTGAATTTCTTAGAATAAATATTTAAATAGTTGACAGACATACATGAACTTTATATAGGTTGAATACATTTTGCGTGTAAGCTGCAAATAAAAATTGAAAGAAGAAACTGAAAAATATTTTATGTGTGTTATACGAGGGTCAGTAAGTAAGTTTTAAAAGCTTATAAAAAGGGGAAACTAAGGTATTTACTGGGGAAAATGTTT